>OZ020260.1:12381730-12660730 GCA_963971285.1 Astropecten irregularis | reverse complement strand
ACGTAAGTACTAAACATTCTGGTGAAATTTCAGCTAGCGGATCGTAGCGGATGCCAAGCGGAAAAAGTTTCTCCATTTTTCAAGCAACAGAGACAGGGCCCAGGATCTGAGAGTAGCGATGTATCTGGGCCCTGTTTACGGGTCTACCCTCGATTAAATCATGGAGGTAGAAATACCTCCATGATTAAATAGAACTAACGTTAGCTAGGTGCCTAACGTTAGCCTAACGTTAGATTTGTAGAACCATTTGTAGTGGGTGTTGGTAAAAGTCGGAGGTGCCGGAGGTAGCCGGAGGTACCCGGAGGTATCGCAATATTCAATGAAAATATACTCACGGACGCTCCGTGGATGAAAATAAATATCCCAATTCTCACAAAATGGGATCGGGATCTCCTCTTAGACTTTCAAAGTATGATTTCTCTAAAATGTTCGAAAAAATCGGCTCCGAGAGTCCAACGCGTTAAAAATTACTAACTCGCAAGCGCAGCCATCACGAACTACACGTTGATATATTCGATCGTGCTTGTGTTATTGGTGCATTATTACGGAGGCCGTGTCAGTCCATTGTACAGCCGGAGGTAAGGCCATAAAAAAAATGGTTGTATTGGAGTAACGGAGGGTTGGAAAATAGGGTATAGGGCGGGCGGATTTTTTTTAATTGTTTTATTTCATTTTTCCTGTATTAAATGCTTTTTTTCCTGTATATCACAGTATTTGACGAGTCAAATAAAGACAAGAAATGACATAACTACTGTAACCAGTCTGGTTTCCAACTTTTGCTCCTTTTAAGCTTTTAATCTGCATACAAATTTGCGATTTTTTCCCCCCGATTTTTATTTTTTTTTTTATTATGATTTGTTTTTTTTGGTTTAAAATGTTTACGGTCGGGCATATTTTTGGGTCGGGCGGGTTACGCCATTACAACAATTTTTTTTATGACCTAATAATGCAGTGTGCGGTACTGAATGCAACAAAGAATTGGTAGAAAAAGGGGAAGCCGGAGGTAGATTTTAAATCTAAACCAGACGATGAAAAATTATCAAAACATCACAAAACACCTTTGAATGACTTAGATTACTGGTATAATATATAGGATTGTCATGGCATTTTCAAAGACGGGTAAAAGTAAAGATTGCCCGTTCAGCCGGAGGTAACATTAATTATATCCGTGTTGCAGTAGGCTATGCCTGTATGTGTAATAATATTATACACATTCATTAGCAAAAAGGGGGAGCCGGAGGTAGATTTTAAATATAAACTACACGTTGACAAATAACCAAAACATCACAAAACCACCTTCGAATGTCGTAGATTATCTAGGATTGTCATTGAATTTTCGAAATCTAGTAAAAGTAAACGTAAAGATTGCCCGTTAAGCCGGAGGAAATTGCCGTTTTGCAGTAGGCTAGACCTTTTTATGTTACAATGTCATGCATTAGCCGAACGATGATTTCTATCGAAAAAGGGGGAGCGGGAGGTAGATTTTAAATCTAAAATAAACATATTGAAAAATCACCAAAATATCACAAAACCTCATTTGAATGTGTTAGATAACTATTATAATATCAATATAATAATATTATATATATTGGTATAATTGCCGTGTTGCAGTACGCCTACACGTGTTATTCTATTAGCCGAACCCGATGATTGTTTACATACGAGGAGCCGGAGGTAGATTTTAAATGTAAACCACAAGTTGAAAAATTACCAAAATATCAGAAAACCACCTTCAAGTGTCTAAGACTACTATTATAATATCTAGGATTGTCATGGAATGTTCAAAGACTGGTATAAGTAGACTTAAAGATTGCCCCTTCAGCCGAAGGATCTGACGGCGCGAACATGGAGGTAAAAGCACCCGCCATTAATGGTGTGTCCCCGTCCGTATTTTGTCCGGCAACGTCCCCTAATCATGGGACGTACACCCTGCAATTATTATAGAGAGTGTGGCGGACGTAACTTTTTTTGTTGCTGGACAAAATACGGGCGGGGACACACCATTAATGGCGGGTGCTTTTACCTCCTTGTTCGCGCCGTCGGATCGGTGTACCTGTAATTGCCGTGTTGCAGTAGGCCTATTATACACGATATGCTGGTACGGAGCTCTTTAGAAACCTTTAATTTTTTTATTTTGACAACTTTTGAGAGCCTTATGCATGTTAATTTAACACGGACCTAAAGAAAAAAGTCACGAATAATGTTTACTTTCATGTTCCGGTTATTTATTTCTGCCTTTAGGTCCAAAATGTTCGCTGTAAAGTATACCAATTCTACAATGGCCATTTACATTGAATTACACACCCGTGAAGTTTTGTTCCTTCTTTAATGTTACGAAACAGATACAAGACAAATCAGCATACAAGGCAAATTTTTGTTGTTGTGAAGTTTTTGTATTCCTTTGTTTCTTTCTTCTTTTTCTTTTATCACAAATCACAACTCACATATAAATTCCATCCAACTACATACAAGGTTGTTTTTCTGGGAGTTAAAAGTATACATGTATCATACTTTGGTAAGAAGCCAAAACAGAAATGTTAACAGATTTACTTATAACTTACAGGGTATCATGAAGATGGTGATGGCAAAAAACATACCGTTAAAGTTTTTCCGCGTGAAATGTTGTTTTTATCCAGAAAAGTGTAAAACAACGACCGAAAATCTTTCTGATCTCTTAAAAGATCAAAAATAAAAGAGAAAAGACTTAAGAAATACTGTGGCCGATTTTCACTGTTTTCTCAAAAAGTTGGCACCGTATTGGACCGAAATTTTCAGAGATGTATCTGTCTTACGATATTTTTGTTCATGAATCTGCATTTCTTTGACAAAAACCAAAGTATGATATTACCTTTAACTAACAGTTGAACAATAACACCAAAACATTAATTACACTTTGAAGGTTTTTGAAGGTATACTATCATACTTATAGGTAGCATACCGAAACAGAAATTTCCACAGATATATCACTTACAGGTATAGAGATAGTGATAGTAGAAACATACCGTTAAAATATGTAATAAATAAATAAATAAAAAACGTTATAAATACTGTAATGTAATCCAGAAGAGAGTAAAACAAGTGACCCACATTATTTTTGATGTTTTAAAGATCGAAAATAAAAGAGAAAAGACTTAGGAAATACCTAAGTGGCCATTATTCCCTTTTTTTTCTCAAAAAGTGGGCACGATATGGGACTGAAATTTTCACAGATGACTGTCACTGCATGTATTTTTCTGGATACTTAATATTATTGTGCCCATGATTCTGCATTTCCTTCAGATAAACCGAAGTATGCTTTTATCTACTAAAAACAACTTGGCGCATTTGGATATAAATTTCGTAGCCAAAGAAGTGTAATGAAAGCGAATCCACTTGCTATTAATTTTTTACTTATGTAACAGGCAATATTTACATATTGTAGCACGCTGTTGGATTGTTCTCAATTATTCTGACATGTTTAATGCCCGACTTTCATTTACTTTTCAAAGGAAAATCTTAATTTTTTCCGGAACAAAAACAAACCACAAATACTGTTTAAAATGAAAGTAAAAATAAACACATAATGAAATAAATAGATATACAGATTAAAAGAATGGTACAGGCAGTGAGCTTTCCAAAACGGAAAAAAAATGCAAACAGTAGTATTAACATCAAACGTCAATGCATACCGTAATACTGAAGCATTCAACAATATAGCTTTTCCGCAACTATGTGGAAAAGCCAATTACAAAACCACAAACAAGAACGAAGGGAACAAATTTACAAATTAAAAGATTGGTAATGACAAGACCATAGCTACAAAGCTACAAAAATGTATATCTTATAATGTATGACAAGGGGAAAAAAAGGTAACATACGTTAAGGTCGAGGTGTAATCAATTTTGCACTAACGCACAAGCAAAAACAAGTACCAAAACAAGTTTCTTCGAGTAAAGTAACGCCAGGGAAAGGGAGGGGAGGGGAGTGGGGGAACCGAAATCATGCAGGTATGGGCAAAGCCCATTTTCCAGCAACCCCCGAGGGGATGTTTCAATGGCCAGGATGGGTGGCAGAAAAGCCTCGCCCCACTATTGGGTTGGTGGTATAGCTACCCACCACAGGTCAAAGAAGGAGGAAGGCATAACGTTCAACAACTGCCAATACATTTTAAGAAAACATTAAACAGAACCAATAAATTGTGAGAAAACAATAATCAGAACCAAGATATTGTAAGAAAACAATCATTAGAACCAGGATAGTGAAAGAAAACAATCAGAACCAAGATACTGTAAGGATCAAGAGGTTCGAGAGGAGACAAAAAGAAAAAGACAGGAAGGAGGGGGAGGGGGCTCAAACTCAGGGACAGTGGTAACACCATGTCTCGCTGAAACGCAAGCAGCTGCCCCTGGGAAGAGCCAGGGGAGGGGGAGGGAGAAGGGGAAGAGACAAGGGATCGGGGAAGATAAAGAGGCAGCAGAGGGTAGTGATCAGAGCAGCCATGTTATCTTGTTATTTATTATTTTAAACAGACTATTATTGATGGCCCATTAAAAAAAATATCTGAACAAACAGTATAGCTTTTCCGCAACTATGCGGAAAAGCCAAAAAGATCGGCCTGTGTCCGAAACAGCTAAAAAAAACGGGGGTAGTTGTAGTGTTTTAGGAAATCTAATCTAATGAAAAACAAAGAAAGATTCCAATTCCAAATTGCCTGTTTGGGTTTTTTCCCATTGGCATCAGCATTTGGATTTAGGGAGCCGTTTTCCCAATTGATACGCCGCTGGAGAGCACAGGTAAGAATAAAGCAGATAAATAAACAACATCAAATCAATCATTGTCTGAAAAAATATGACCTTGAAGATTTGAAACAATGATTCAAAACAAAAGCTAAGAAAAATGAAGTGCCTTGTAAAAAACTGTACAGTGATATAATCAGGAAAATGTTGCATCTGTTTCGGTTTACTTCAAAATGAAGGTGGAAGGAATTTCAGCCCGAGATAAGTGTCGCTGTTTGTTCATAGGATTGACCAGTTGCTGCAAAAGCTTCATCATCGGCAAATATACATAGTATATGTTTTCCCGCAGATTCTAAAAGAATTCCATTCAATTTTCAAAGCGGTTAACTTCAATTGCTTCTCGAAGATTCATTACCTTGCATATCCCATGTTCAATTCGTCTTTGGTCGTCAATTTTGACACTTTGCCAACCAATTTGATCATTTGCCATACATTTTGATCAAAGACAATTCAATTTCGTCGACCGCAGTCGCCAAACGAACGATAGACGAATAAATTTCGTCATTTTGCAATCAATTCGTATAACTTTCATTTAAATTCATCACATGATTTTATGCCCTCCTTCTTTTCTTTTTTTTAAATATATATGATGTGCTTTTCGATTTTTGTTTTGCCGGAAAATTGAACCTAGAGGAAAGATGTTTTTTAAAATGTGCGTACCAGAAATAAGCAGTCCTATACTTCATCAAGTTGTATTCGCAATCTTACATCTTTTTCGGAATAGTCCACACCATCACTTGGTTGTATGGCCCTCTGGCCCAGTTTCCATTTGGATCCATTTCCCTACGTTACGATTATTTCTAATGTTCGGAGTTTAAGTGGTGTAAGACGGTTCGGAATCATGAGAGCAAGTGAAAGAAACTACAGTACAAGTAATCTGAAAAGGGGCTTATATACAGTGCAAGCCAATTAGCCTTTTCGCAAAGCTGTTTACAGTCAGATTATCAGTTTGATTTGAACGACAAATTCTTGAAATCGCTTGACATAAGACGAATTTGATCATTATGTAGATGATGATCAAGTGAGACGAATTCTTGTGACATCTGACGAAAACGAATTAAAACTGACGAAACCGATTGACCATTGATCAATTCGAATGACCAATGACTAAATGGAATGTAGCATTTGCACATTCCAGTCTTCTTGGGACGAAATTGAAGTGGAGTGCTTAGGAAAAAAGTTTGAAAATATGCGGGAAAACCTATATTACACAATAATTACATATATAGTCACACCCTGATAATTGCTTATGCATTTCTACAATAGCAGCTACGCCCAGAATTAAACTTTTGAAATGTGTGCACTTGGAAGCTAGTGCCAAGGAAACGATACAGACGTGTTTCACATCATAACAAGGCTTAATGCGACCATTGGCAGATGTTCTTATAGATATTTTTGCCCACATTTACCACACATCCAGTGACTGTCATCCACAGATTTTGAGCTGATATTATCCTTCAAAACACACTCCAAATGAAGCCAATCCAGACAACCTTCACAGAACAACATTTTCCTGGCTTTAGGCGGTTTTGAGCACGTGTCACCAAAATAACACGTGGACCATGTTGCCTCTATCAGTCTGATTTTTACATTGATCAGGTACGACATTGTGTCTTTCTCACCTGGTGGATTGGTGGAATAGCTTGTGACACAATGACGTACAGGATTTCTAAGCTTAGCAATTTTTTTCATCTTGCTGCGCAAAGATTGCCTCACCCATGAACCCTGCACACGCCGATCCTTCATTAGTTCATGTGCTATCCAGTTGCGCATTTGGGGCATATCGGCTTGGGAATATTGGTCATATTTACCATTAATAATCGCATGTCCGGCTGCGCATACGAACACTCCGCAGTCATCACCATTTTGTTGGTTTGGAGTGTCATACGGATCGTATACACACCATGAGTGTGATGTCACGAACGATCTTCCATAGATTACGCCGAGAAGTGCGTGGTACATTTCCAAAAATGATGTGGCATATGACAAATTATCCCCGTGCATGGAATCAACGACAATCAGCTGGCGCCATTTTCGAATGATAACCACTAATATCCAGTGGTTACCGCGAACCAACAGAGGGCATAACCAAACATCCTTTTCAAAAATGCTGTGAGCAAGTGCCCACTTCACGACGTAATCTTGATTACCCTTCTCCCAAGCTGAAAATGCATGGGAATCCGCCACAAGAACAGAAACCACGCTATCGGATTGTTGGAAATTGCATTTTTCCAGGAATGCCAGGATGACGGCCTCTGTCAACCAGCGTGATGTTGACAGTGACGCTAGATCGCTTGAATTTACCTGAAATGGGCCAACTGTGCAAACAATATTTGCGCCCTTTTCTACCTTCGGCAAGTGAAAATTGCAGGTTGACCAAGGACCCCGCCCATTAATTTGACCGTCGGTGACACGGTCCTCAACACCAGAATTTTTCTCTTTAGGAATTGGCGTTGAAGCTCCCAATGGTGTTTCAAACTTGTCACCGCCTGGGGAAGATAGGAGGTTCAATGGGGATGATGGTGGAGAGATATCATCCATGTTCCACGTGTCTTCAACCATCATTGCTTCGATGGAATCCGGAGCACAAGTGACGTCCACATCATCAATTCTAGCCTGTTTGCGGCCAGATTTCTTCTTCTGCCGCTTGTTCCGTTTCAGGGTAGAAAGATTAATGTGACGCTTGGCTTGTGCTCTGGAAGGCATGCCGATTGCAAGCTTGCATGCAATGATGTGGTAACACGTTCCTTTTGCGACACATGGACAATTCTCTTTGGGAAAAAGAGTTACGGAATAAAAATTACCCTGAGAACCCTCCACCAAGAATACGCTCTTTTCGGGCACGCAAGTAATTTTTTTGTTTTTGATGACCATTTTAGCCAGGCTCAATTGGCTCCTTTGACTACTTTCTTCATTAATGGCAGTGTCAATCTTTGAAATTTTGGCATCCATGACTGCCTCTACCACTGTATCAGGATTGTTTGTCATGTACGGGAAAACCGTATCAGAAACTGATCGTTCCAGCTGATGAAACTGGGGTTTTAACCTTTGGTTTCCAAGATTGCAGAATCCCCGAATAATTTCGTTGTAATAGAAATTCTGCAAATAATACAATATTAGTACCATGTTGTCAATTGCCACTTCCTTTCGTTCAACTACTCGTTTCATTACGGCATTAAAGCTTTCACTACAATTAGTAGTAATGCCGGAATCAGCTTTGAATATTTCAAGGCGTTCTAGCACCCATCTGCCTGCAGAAAGAATTGCCGGTTGAATTTCATAATTGAAATAATCCACGAAGGCCTGGCTCCACTTAACCTTCAGTTGGTCTTGGACAACATGGTACTCGTCTTTTGTGGAACACATAAGGAGCTTCTTGACGTTTTCGCGGTACACTTTGCGATCGCCCCCAGTTCCCCCGTGTTTTGTCACCCAGTATTTCACGTCAGACAAAATATGGTTCCAGCAATATACACTACTTGCCCATGGCCATTCCTTCTTCAAAGCACCCACAATGCCCTTTTCACGGTCAGTTATCATGACTGGTTCAGAGGATTTCAAATGTTTACATTTGACTTGAACAGCTCTGAAGAAGTCTCTATGGTTTGATTCAAGTTTCTTATCGTGAATCATTACGGCTATGGGTATAACGGGATCTCCGACGAAACAAATATGCCTCATCGTTAATACAGACACGTAAAAGTCACCCAGATTGAACGTAGTGTCATATGAAAGAACCACACGGTTATTCTTTAAGTTACATAGCCTGTCAAGCTCTTGGAGTATCTCCGGCAAAGCAACACAAAGAACCAACTCGGGAAGAACTTTGAACTCGCAAATGAAATTACCTAATTGCTCGTTGAGCTGGTATACATTGAACATTTCGTCATGAGATATTCTACGCTTTGACATCTCAAATTTCACTTTGTTCCTAACCTGTACTGTGTCCTTTGGGTGTAGAACAGGTACACTTGCTGATGGGACAGCATCGGCCATACAATCCTGATATATACTGTGAGGATTCTTTGAACCTGCTTTTTCTGCTACTTTTTTCAGCACTGATGGACAGGTGCGCACATGGGGACGAGTTGGTTTTCTTTTTGAATTCCCATGTGGGGTGTGATTATGGTGGACCGATTCTTCGTTGCCCAGGTAATGTATTAATACAAGCGTGCTGGGACCATGGGCCATATGGTATGCATGACGCGACAATGTAGAATTACCACCATGGCAGTAGTGGTAAATTTTACGTACTTGGGGATTTTCTTTACTAGGGTACAATCTAACTCCGCCATGCTTCCATTTTATTTGATCACACCTCCAGTCGTCCTTGCAGTTTGGATTATTTGCCCAAGAGTACAAATACACATCACCACCTTTTGGATTTACTACAGGTTCGGTGATTACTTTTGACATATCAGGGTCAATCAGCAAATTCTCGACTTCCCGTATTTGCAAAGCCCCCCTTCTCTTGAAATATATACACGTGGCCATTTTTGAAAAAGGGCTTTACTGTATTTGCACAATATCAACCCCAAAAGAACAAATACAAACACATGCCCGAACTCTCAACCTGTCAGCTTCATACTACGGAATGCCTTTCACGAAAACTGATCATACTCCTAACAATGCAGGCATACACAGATGAACAAAATCGAAAAATAACGTAAACCAAATGTCAACTGTAAATAGTAAAACGTATGTGAATGAAACTAAAAATTCACAAATCAATTAACTGGAAGGTTATGCATGATATACATGTATTACCATTCAAAATAATGCAGTGGTTCCTCCCAACATACAAAGCACGCTCATATCCTCTCGTCACCACGGTAATGGTTATGGTTTCGAGAATAAACATGCGGCAATAAATACAACAATGCGACTAAACGCAATTTGGACCACTGGAAAATCTAATATTTACACAAATCAGTAATTGAAATTGAAGACGAATGTCTTAGCTGAAACGAAGCTTCCATGCTGCCTCGGGGACTTGAGATGACAAGCGTAGGCTGGGCGTAGATGGGCTCTGATCCAAAGCTACGTCAAACGGATCCACGGGACATCAACCAGAAAAGGGGGGATGCAAAGCAAGGGGGCAGTGTGGAGAAGCGAACCGGGTCGGTTCCCCAAAGCGAGACCTGTGGACAGTGTCTGTATCAACAGAGCACAGGGTGTGGATGAAGGGATAACAGAAGACATTATAGGGAACATCATACTTAGAGAAGTTGCAAGTTGAACGAAACTATCAACCCACCTACTTGGCTATACATGGGTGAGCAAAAATCTCCCATGTAGGTCATTCCATGTCAATTCAACACGCTTTGAATTTTTGGAACCCGATCGACACGGATTTCAATGAAAATTGGTATGCTAGTTGGACTCCGTGAGAATCCCCAGAACCGAAATTTTATGCAATTTGGTCCATAACTTTTTGAGATACAGGTTAACGAACTTTAGACTAATTTTTACGATCTGTCACATTCAAACAGCCATATCTCTAGAAGTAAAGAACCTACAGAGATACATTTTAAATAATTCTAAAGCTCTTATAATGGCCTATAAAGAAAAACCAACTTTTTTTTTGTACGACAAAAAAGTATATTCAAATTTTAACTTTTACCTCGAACAAAATGCTTATTTTTCAAAATGCGTATTTTTGTTGTTGTAATTTTAGCTTAACATGTAAGGAACATCTCAAGAAAAATTTGGAGTGGGCGCTCATATAGGCCTACTTATGGGGTTCTTCTAATTTAAAGATGGGATGTCGAGGATAAAACCTAATAAGCATTAACAATGTGCACTGTAAATATACGTATGTGCAGGTTATCCATGTATAGTAATACATGTTCAAAAATATGAAGTGTTTTGGCCTTTCAAGCAATTTACAAGTAATCATAACTACAAAACTGTACAAAAACCCATCCTTAATGTTTAGATGTTGCTGCATTTTAAACACTAGGCCCTATATCCTCCGGGTGGGGGCGCTAGTGTACATGTCAGCCAGGCCTGTTATAAACCACCTATACCGTAGTCATCTCCATTCCATCAAAGTTTTTTGTTTCATAATTCATTTTCTTTGCAGGCATCTTGTACTGTAGTTCCTGTGAAAAGTTTCCATAATTGTTACTATTCTGAGAGTGAATCACGATTAATAAATGTGTAGGCCTAATCATTGTATTTAAGCCAACTTGCAATTGTTCCTTCCAGCTGATAATGGTATAGCTGTTTAAATTCCTTCGGGTTATACACAGATACATTGGTGATGCACTCTAGCTCAGGATGTATAGTAATCACATGTGGAAACTTTTACAGAACATACGTTTACTTGATGTCTGCAAAAAGAAATGAAATCAACAACAAAAACTCCGATGGAATCAGAACAGGCTTGACTGACAGGTATGCCCCCCGAAGATATAGGGCATAGTGTTTAAAATGGCGCAACATTTAAAAGATTAAGGATGGGCTTTTGTACAGTTTTATAGTTATGCTTACTTACAAATTGCTATATAGAAAGGCCAAAATACTTCATTATGTTTGCACATACATTACTATACATGAATTACATGCACATAATTATGTACAGTGCACATACATTATGTTAATGCGTATTTACAGGTTTTATTCTAGACATCCCATGTTTAAATTAAAATAACTCCAAAAGTATATATGAGCGCCCATTCCAAATTTTTCTGGAGAAGTTCCTTACATATTAAGCTAAAAGTAAAAAAAACCCGCATTTTGAAAAATACACATTTTTTTAAATAGAGGTCAAATGTCAAATTTAAACGTACTTTATTTGTCGTACATGAAAATGTTTTGGTTTTATTTTACGAAATGAAGGACATTATAAGAGCTGAATGATGCTCTAGAATGATGTAAAATTTATCTCTGTAGGCTCTTAACTTCTGGAGATATGGCTGTTTTAATGTGACAGATTGTGGTAGTGAGTCAAAAATCCGTTAACCCATATCTCAAAAAGTTGTGGACCAAATTACATAAAATTTCGGTTCTGGGGGTTTCTCGTGGAGGCCAATAAGCATACCAAATTTCATTGAAATCCGTGTCGGTCGGGTTCCAAAGCATGTTGAATGTACACGAAATGACACGTGGCCCTTTCCGCTTTGCAACGTTATAGAACAGGATCGATCTAATAATGGCAATACTGTATAGTAAATCTTAACTAAATTATCAAAAAAAAACCTGGAAATAATAAGGTGAAATGTGTAGCACCGCGACTACAAAAATACTTTTTAAACCGCCATCGAAATTAATTATCTTTCACTTGGCAAACTACAATGTAGGCTATACAGGGTGTCCCCCAACACAACACTTGTGTCGAGAACTATTGCATAAACATTTAACTGTTTACCACTTCAAGATTCAGATGTGTAATACAGCCATGTAGTGGCGTCACCACACTTTTGAGTCGGGGGGGGGGGGGGGCACTACAATATATACATTTTGTTTTCACCAAACCAAATCTCGAAGGGGGGGGGCATGAGGTTTTCCAGGGGGCACTTCCCCCCCCCCCCCCCCCCCCCCTCCCCGGCCCCCCTTGGCGACGCCACTGCAGTCATGTCTTGGCTATCACCATGTAGAATTTGAGCAAAATTGGACTAGAATATTGAGTGAAAAAACTAAGACAATACCCAACCTCAAAACCCGATGTCCATCTTTTTTTCATACACATTATGCGTGTTTTGACCACTATGTGTGTTATCCATGCAAATTTGTTTTTAAGGAGTACTCTTTCAATTGGTAATAATTTCGCCAATTTCAGCTCAAATAATTATGCTTAAATTCTACCGTAACCAAGACATGGTTGTAACACATATCTGAATCTTGAAGTGATAAACAGTTCAATTATAAAACTAGATGTGTTTGTTGACAAACACTGAGCTGTTTCGCGTATGTTTTTATAAGTAATATGAAAAACAAACATGAACGCAATTGTCCCAGTACAGAGAAATTGCGGTGTTTTAATTGTCGTAAACAACTATAAGGAGCGTCGTCACTCGTCCATTAATATACATATAGGTACATGTACATACACACGACCATGAGAAACACAGAAATGGCAGAGTCTACTTTAGGCCAGCGCGCAAAGTATGTATGGTTGTGCATGGGCGGTGGAAACAGCAAAATGACTGATTTTCTAGCTCATCGTACTACGTTTACATGTACACAATTGGCCCACTACTATGGATAGCCATATCAGCGGTCCAAGAATTTCCAAGGCCCGTGTTTTGTGTTATGTTTGACTCTAAATGGCAAAATTAATGATTCAAAAAAATCAATAAAAATTCAATCGATGACGTCATCGTGACGTCACTTCACATTAGGGATACTAGTACCATTTCCTAACTACCCACCAAGTTTCATTTCGATCGGATATTCGCTTCTATGTGTTTCCGTGAAAAAATGGCAAAATTAATTATTCAAAAATCAATAAAAAATCAGCCGATTACGTAATCGTGACGTCACTTCAGATTTAGGATACTAGTACCATTCCCTACCTATCCACCAAGTTTCATCACTATCGGATATTCCCTTATATGTGAATCAGAAAATCGGCTTTTTGATGACGTCATCATGACGTCACCACTTTTTGGTATTTTGTGGCATGTGCCTATAGCCTAACAAACATTTTGCCGAAAGAATTTCGAAAATACGATTTGTCGTTCATGAGATATAAAGAAAAGGTCCAAAAATCGAATAATTCGTATAAAATCACATGATGACGTCATCAACACGTGACTGCAATTTTTGTCTATAACACGTCCCCATATACTTACATACCAAGTTTGAGCTGCATCGGACTTGCCGTTCTGGAGATAAAGAGCCCTAAAATTTGCACTTTTATGATGACGTAATTGTGCACGTGATGACGTCACGATGACGTACATACGCGGGACACTATTCGGGGTGTTGGTCTAACTATGTGCCAAGTATGAAGTTGATTGGAATTGGCATAATGGTAGAAGTGGCTCTTAGAAAACCCCTGTGTTATGTCTATGGGAAAAAAGTGGAAAAAGAAAAAAAAAAAAAAAGAAAAAAAAAAAGAAAAAACTAGACCTGTGTTTGTAGCAACAAACACTGAGCTGTTTCGCGTATGTTTTATAAAATGTAAAAAACAAACGTACACAATTGGCCCAGGACAGAGAAATAGTTTATCAGCGGTGTCTTTATTGTTTTTAACAACTACATGTACATGTATCAGGAACGTCGTCAGTCGTCCATCAATACACGTATACAGAATCATAAACACCATGAGAAACACAGAAATGGCCGAGTCTACTATATGCCAACCCGCGTAGTATGTATGGTTGTGCATATGAGTTGTGAAAACAGCAAAATGACTGATTTTCTAGCTCGCCGTGCTCCGTTCACGTGTACACAATTGGCCCACTACCACGGATAGCCATATCAGCAGTCCAAGAAGTTCCAAAGCACGTGTTTTGTGTTATGTTTGACTCTAAATGGCAAAATTAATTATTCAAAAAAATTAATAAAAAATCAGGCGATAACGTAATCGTGACGTCACTTCACAGTAGGGATACTAATACCATTTCCTACCAACCCACCAAGTTTCATTACGATCGGATGTTCGCTTATATGCGTTTCTGGGAAAAAATGGCAAAATTAAATATTCAAAAATCAATAAAAAATCAGCCGATGACGTCATCGTGACGTCACTTCACATTTAGGATACTAGTACCATTCCCTACCTACCCACCAAGTTTCATCACCATCGGATATTCCCTTATATATGAATCTGAAAATCGGCTTTTTGATGACGTCATCATGACGTCACCACTTTTTGATATTTTATGGCACGTGCCTATAGCCCAACAAACATTTTACCGAAAGAATTTCGAAAATACGATTTGTCGTTCATGAGATATAAAGAAAAGGTCCAAAAATTTAATAATTCGTATAAAATCACACGATGACGTCATCGACACGTGACTGCAATTTTTGTCTATAACACGTCCCCATATACTTGCATACCAAGTTTGAGTTGCATCGGACTTGCCGTTCCGGAGATAAAGAGCCCTAAAATTTGCACTTTTATGATGACGTAATTGTGCACGTGATGACGTCACGATGACGTACTTACGCGGGACACTATTCGGGGTGGTGGTCTTACTATGTGCCAAGTATAAAGTTGATCGGAATTGGCATAATGGTAGAAGTGGCTCTTAGAAAACCCCTGTGTTATGTCTATGGGAAAAAAGTGGAAAAAGAAAAAAAAAAAAACTAGATGTGTTTGTTGACAAACACTGAGCTGTTTCGCGTATGTTTTTATAAATAATATGAAAAACAAACATGAACGCAATTGTCCCAGTACAGAGAAATTGCGGTGTTTTAATTGTCGTAAACAACTATAAGGAGCGTCGTCACTCGTCCATTAATATTCATATAGATACATGTACATACACGACCATGAGAAACACAGAAATGGCAGAGTCTACTATAGGCCAGCGCGCAAAGTATGTATGGTTGTGCATGGGCGGTGAAAACAGCAAAATGACTGATTTTCTAGCTCGTCGTACTACGTTTACATGAACACAATTGGCCCACTACTATGGATAGCCATATGAGCGGTCCAAGAATTTCCAAGGCCCGTGTTTTGTTTGTGTTATGTTTGACTTTAAATGGCAACATTAATGATTAACAAAAATCAATAAAAATTCAATCGATGACGTCATCGTGACGTCACTTCACATTAAGGATACTAGTACCATTTCCTACCTACCCACCAAGTTTCATTTCAATCGGATATTCGCTTCTATGTGTTTCCGGGAAAAAATGGCAAAATTAATTATTCAAAAATCAATAAAAAATCAGCCGATGACGTCATCGTGACGTCATTTCAGATTTCCAATACTAGTATCATTCCCTACCTACCCACCAAGTTTCATCACCATCGGATATTCCCTTATATGTTAATCTGAAAATCGGCTTTTTGATGACGTCATCATGACGTCACAACTTTTTCGTATTTTGTGGCATGTGCCTATAGCCTAACAATCATTTTGCAGAAAGAATTTTGAAAATACCATTTGTCGTTCATGAAATATACAGAAAAGGTCCAAAAATTGAATAATTCGTATAAAATCACAGGATGACGTCATCAACACGTGACTGCAATTTTTGTCTATAACACGTCCCCATATACTTACATACCAAGTTTGAGTTGCATCGGACATGCCGTTCCGGAGATAAAAAGCCCTAAAATTTGCACTTTTATGATGACGTAATTGTGCACGTGATGACGTCACGATGACGTACTTACGCGGGACACTATTCGGGGTGATGGTCTAACTATGTGCCAAGTATGAAGTTGATCGGAATTGGCATAATGGTAGAAGTGGCTCTTAGAAAACCCCTGTGTTATGTCTATGGGAAAAAAGTGGAAAAAGAAAAAAAAAAAAAAACTAGAGATTGTGTCTGTTGAAAACAGAACACAAGGCTTTTCCGTTTCTGTTTTTATTGAAAAAATTGTTCTTATGTTTTATACATTTGAAGTGTGCACCTTTAATCATAAACTCACATGAATTGGTAATATTTGTGTCACAAAGAAAGACCTTGCCTAACATCGACTTCTGACAAAAGAATCATGATCATAGCTCTTACCACTTTTAAATTAGGAGCTACTTCCAGTTTGACCGGAAGTAGAGGTCACAGAGGTCAGGTAATGAGTCACAATTGATTGACATTGCCTAACATTGTCTATTGGTGAAAGAATAATGATCATAGCTCCTACCACTTTTAAATGAGGAGCTACTTCCTGTTTGACCGGAAGTAGAGGTCACAGATGTCAAGCAATGTAACACAAATGAAAGACATTGCCTAATATTGTCTATTGGTGAAAGAATCATGATCATAGCTCTTACAACTTTTAAATGAGGAGCTACTTCCTGTTTGACCGGAAGTAGAGGTCACAGATGTCAAGCAATGTAACACAAATGAAAGACATTGCCTAATATTGTCTATTGGTGAAAGAATCATGATCATAGCTCTTACCACTTTTAAATGAGGAGCTACTTCCTGTTTGACCGGAAGTAGAGGTCACAGAGGTCAAGCAATGTGTCACAATTGAAAGACCTTGTCTAACATTCCCAGGTAGCACACTGACGTCGGCCCGTCGTTGGCATTTGGTCGGCTCATGACGTCGGATGGGCGTAGGTAAACAGGGAATATGCAAATACCGCCGACGTCGGCGTGACGTCCAGGTACACCGTTGGGTGGACATTGGACCGACGTTGTACCGACGACATAGTAATTACCACGGCCCGACTTTGTTCCAACTTACTCTACCTGCGTCGGCCCGTCGTTGGCATTTGGTCGGCTCATGACGTCGGAAAGACGTAGGTAAACGGGGCATATGCAAATCCCGCCGACGTCGGCGTGACGTCCAGGTCAACCGTTGGGTGGATATTGGACCGACGTTGTACCGACGACACAGTAATAACCACGGCCCGACGTTGTTCCTACTTCCTCTACCTGCGTTGGCCCGTCGTTGGCATTTGGTCGGCTCATGAAGTCGGAAGGACGTAGGTAAACGGGGCATATGCAAATCCCGCCGACGTCGGCGTGACGTCCAGATTTACTGTTGGGTGGATATTGGACCGACGTTGTACCGACGACCTCATAATACCCACGGCCCGACGTCGTTCCAACTTAAAATCCGTCGGCCCGACTTTTACCGGACCCCTCGCCTACGTCCTCCCGACTGCCATTTTCCATGCCTTTGCCGACTTGATAAATCCGTCGGCCCGACTTTTACCCGACCCCTCCCCTACGTCCTCCCGACTGCCATATTCCATACCTTTGCCGACTTGATGAATCCGTCGGCCCGACTTTTACCCGACCCCTCCCCTACGTCCTCCCGACTGCCATTTTCCATGCCTTTGCCGACTTGATAAATCCGTCGGCCCGACTTTTACCCGACCCGTCCCCCCGACTGCCATATCCCATGCCTTTGCCGACTTAATAAATCCGTCGGCCCGACTTTTACCCGACCCCTCGCCTACGTCCTCCCGACTGCCATATTCCATACCTTTGCCGACTTGATAAATCCGTCGGCCCGACTTTTACCCGACCCCTCCCCTACGTCCTGCCGACTGCCATATCCCATGCCTTTGCCGACTTGATAAATCCGTCGGCCCGACTTTTGACCAACCCGGCCCTACGTCCACCTTACGGCTCTCAGGCAGACGCTCAGCCGACCTGTTCCCTCCATCGGCCACCCTTCATCGCTCGTAAAGGCAGAATTATCACTAACACAGCTATCAATGCTACGCTTGTCTTTGCACTTCAAACCTATACGTTAAAAAACTCACATTGAAACAAATAAATTAATGTACCGTACACTATGTATTTTAATAAATGCAAAAGAAGTACGGAAATTTAAAATACAATGCACTTGAACATTTTTGGAAAAAGAAAACATAATTTAGTTCAACTTGCTTTTCTTTTCTGACGATAAAAAGAAAATGTACACTTCTGAACCATCACACAGGTATACTTTGAGCTTAAAATTGTGGCATCACATTTCTCTATAAATGAAATTACTTAGTTTGATCAAAATCTAAAAATAAAATTCTTTCACACACCAACAACTTGATAAATCAATGAGAACTTAATAATAGGTTTTCCCGGTCATTTTCGGCAAATGATCGGACAATTTAAACGCTGCGCCATTCCATTAAGCGGGAAACTGCAAGGCACCTCAAAATATTCAATTACACTTCATGTGCAAGCAAAATGTAAACAAACGTCATTTGGCAGCGACACATTGAATGCGGATTTTGCATGGCTAAATTAACCGACTGTTGAATTGAATTGAATGCAATGCTATATCAATACGGATGCATCAAAGTGAAATCGAGTTTCAACCGAAGAGGCAAAATCACGTGAACATGAATGCTTGAACATGAAATTGGCTGCTCAGTTGCTGAACATGACTGGGAAAACATAAAGAAACTGGTTAAACCAGGAAACATCAAATTGTAGAATCAGATTGAAACACACTATATCGCAAAGTAAAATATGCATCATAATTTCGTGATGTTTGTAAGGTCCGCTACAAACTTCGAAAAAGGCTCATTAAATGCAAACAATGGGCCAATTTAAGTAACTAAACATAGACAAATTGTAATTGCTGTATACGTTTAACGTGTTTGCATTTTAAATTGTATTGAAGCTGGACAGTGAGATTTAGTTAACGTCTGAACACAGTTCACAGTTAAAAATATGTATTCTTTACAAGTATTATGGCTTTAGTTATGGAGGTAAAAATAGACATCCGTGTTAAAAGGTAATTTCATACTTTGGTTTTTGTCAAAGAAATGCAGATTGATGGACACAAAAAAATATACAGTGACAGTCATCTGTGAAATTCCCAGTCCCATTTATACGGTGACCACTTTTTGAGAAAACAGTGAAAAACGGTATTTTAAACATTTTTTCACTGTTATTTTTTATCTTTAAAAGATCAAAATTGTTTTGGGGCGTTACTTAGTTTGACTCTTTTCTGGATACACATTTTTTCATGCAGACAAATTTTAACGGTATGTTTATACCATCACCATCTTTATACCCTTTACATTATAGGTAAATCAGTGAAGATTTTTGTATTGGTACGCTACCAGAGTATCATAGAACTTTTAAACTGCACTGTGAGCAGACTTTGCTTAGCATATAATGCGAATCAAAATGCTTGCTCTGTTTGTGAACAGGCACTTTCTATTCAGCGTTCAGCTGGTTCAATTACCAGTATCACGTCGAGGCTGTTGAGCATTAAGTTCTCCTCAGCAACGGGCCGTAAAGAAACCACTCATTCCACAGTCTCCTTTGTTTCACAGCATCTGTAAATTAACACCAGAATATAATGCACATCAGGCTATAGATTTTGTTTACACTCTAAAAAAAATGCATGTATAAGCTTGGCTTAAAGGCTGAACTCAGACCACGGTCATCAAATTCGTATCACAACTTTTAGGCCAATATTTAAATACCTCATTGCGACTAGCCATGATGACATGTACTGTGTAATGATTCTCCCACCATAGAATGAACAGTTACATGCATGCTAATAGAGAGTGCGTGTGGGTCATTTAACACACACAAGACCAGTGCTATACCGGCTCATTATATTTATCACCATGTCAAGGACAGTTGTTGACTCTGCGACACAGTAATGTGGCATCTGGCAAGATACTGAGATAGGAGTGGTTGCCTGCGTGTTGTTTATAATTGCTGTCGGCATAAGGTTGCATACCTCCGTGATTAATGCAGCTAGGCTTTCAAGCCTAGACCAAGAAAACCCAGTACATGTACATGTAGTGTATAGCTGAATTCAAATTTACAGTCACCAAGTATATATAGCTTCACACAAATATCCATTTGTTGAAACAATTAGAATGTTATCAAATTCATACTGAAACTTACACCGTTCTAAGGCAAGAAGCAGCTGGATTTCCAAAAGACACAGCACGTACAGTAGATCGTAGTTCGTACAGCATTCCAGTGGACACAAATGATGAGTTCCTTTCTCCAAGACCACAAACCTTTACCATAGCATCTATAGGAAAATAATAGACCTGTCAACTATTTGACAACTGTAAATCTGCCACGTTAACCACAAGTTTGAATGATGGGGAATGCCATCTTCAAATATTCTAAATTGTCTCACTGCAATAAACCGGTTAAGTATAGGGGCCTACATCAATCTACCGTGAAACTGTGAGTGCATTTTCATCCATTACTTTGAAACTGCATTATTTAATTCTTCACTAGTTTTTTACCCAGCCACTGGTTCTTTACGCAACTTCTTTCCCATACAGTGCAACAGACTACAGCACAAGTAGGCACATGTACACGTGTACATTATATCGATACACACATGACAAACTGCCATGTTCAGTACTTGACTAACAGGTAGGCATACTACGGCCAGACGAACGAAAGTCATATGCCTCAATTCACATTTTCTTCACATGACATCATGCTTAAACCTATAAAAGAAATACAGAGGATCACAAAGAAAGCGTATAGTTATACAAAAATCTGTAAATACTCACCGTTCTCAACAAATCACGAAGAATTCCATCGGCAAATTGTGCACCGCCAAGAAATCCGTTACACTTCCTTCACGTGTAACGGTCAATTCATTTTATATGCTGCGCATGCGCATTTTCATTGGCTATGGGGCTGAGCCGTAAACTTGACAAGTCTTTTAGAGTCGCGGTGAAACTGAGTATCTCTTTATTACATATTTATACATGGTATTTTCAAAGAACTTACATTAAAACTGCAAATATGAATTAACACGAATGCATGTAATACAATATGTATTTTGACAAATACAGACGCTGATGAACATTTAATAGAACATATGTCACAATTCAATCAGTGCTTGTGGACTTTCAGAAGTTTATGAAATTTAGAGCGCGTTGGTTCATGGTTTGAAATTGCCAACGTAAATTTACAAGGCCTACAGGGAAACCAAAGGAATATATAAAGGGCGAGAGCACTCCACTGTCGATCGATCGGTTATGTCCCGCCAACGTCGGCAAGTATGGCACCAATCCGACGTTGGGTCAATGGTTTTGTTTGGACTGTGGCCCGACACCTTCAATTGGACTAGTCGGTTATCTACAGTCCCGCCAACATCGGCAACATGGTAACGATCCGACGTTGGGTCAATGGTTTTATTTGGACTGTGGCCCGACGTCATTAATTGGACTAGTCGGTTATCTACAGTCCCGCCAACGTCGGCAACATGGTAACGATTCGACGCTGGGTCAATGGTTATGTTTGGACTGTGGCCCGACGTCATCAATTGGACTACGTCGGTTATCTATAGTCCCGCCAACGTCGGCGACATGGCACCAATCCGACGCCGGGTTAATGGTTATGTTTGGACTGTGGCCCGACATCATTAATTGGACTAGTCGGTTATCTATAGTCCCGCCAACGTCGGAAACATGGCACCAATCCGACGTCGGGTCAATGGTTATGTTTGGACTGTGGCCCGACGTCATCAATTGGACTACGTCGGTTATCTATAGTCCCGCCAACGTCGGCAACATGGCACCAATCCGACGTTGGGTTAATGGTTATGTTTGGACTGTGGCCCGACGTCATTAATTGGACTAGTCGGTTATCTACAGTCCCGCCAACGTTGGCAACATGGCACCAATCCGACGTTGGGTTAATGGTTTTGTTTGGACTGTGGCCCGACGTCATCAATTGGACTAGTCGGTTATCCAAAGTCCCGCCAACGTCGGCAACATGGCACCAATCCGACGTTGGGTTAATGGTTTTGTTTGGACTGTGGCCCGACGTCATTAATTGGACTAGTCGGTTATCCAAAGTCCCGCCAACGTCGGCAACATGGCACCAATCCGACGTTGGGTTAATGGTTTTGTTTGGACTGTGGCCCGACGTCATCAATTGGACTAGTCGGTTATCCAAAGTCCCGCCAACGTCGGCAACATGGCACCAATCCGACGTTGGGTTAATGGTTTTGTTTGGACTGTGGCCCGACGTCATCAATTGGACTAGTCGGTTATCTATAGTCCCGCCAACGTCGGCTGAGTGTCTTTATTTGGTGCCGACGGTTAGTTGTGTCCCAACCAACGTCGGCAACATGGTACCAATCCGACGTCGGGTTAATGGTTTTGTTTGGACTACGGTCCAACGTCATTAATAGGACTGGTCGGTTAAATATAGTCCCGCCGACGTCGGCAGGGACCTTACTTTAATGACGTTGGGCAAAAGAATAAAAACCGACGTCGGCTGGCAGTCCAGTTTCGGGCACGTCGGGAAGACGAATTCCTGACTACGTCGGTAGGACGTCCCAAAGGCCGACGTCCGATTCAAAACGTCGGTTGGAGGTCGTACCGATTTACTTTAACCGACCCCGACCATTTACCGACTTTGCCGACCCACTGCCGACTGAACCCTACGTCGGGCCGACGTCAGTGTGCTACCTGGGTTGTCTATTGGTGAAAGAATCATTATCATAGCTCTTACCACTTTTAAATGAGGAGCTACTTCCTGTTTGACCGGAAGTAGAGGTCACAGAGGTCAAGCAATATGTCACAATTGAAAGACCTTGCCTAACATTGCCTATTGGTGAAAGAATCATGATCATAGCTCTTACCACTTTTAAATGAGGAGCTACTTCCTGTTTGACCGGAAGTAGAGGTCACAGAGGTCAAGCAATGTGTCACAAATGAAAGACCCTGCCTAACATTGTCTATTGGTGAAAGAATCATGATCATAGCTCTTACCACTTTTAAATGAGGAGCTACTTCCTGTTTGACCGGAAGTAGAGGTCACAGAGGTCAAGCAATGTGTCACAAAGAAAGACCCTGCCTTACAATCACTATTGTTGAAAGAATGAACTTAATATCTCAAACCGTTGATTTTTTGTTGATTTTTGAAGATTTTGATTATTAAATTTGAATTGCTTGTCACATGACACCTGATGACGTCATGATGACGAAAAGTTTCGGGACACAACTACCCTATATGGACTTCCTTCAGACCAAGTTTGGTTAAAATCGGCAATTTAAAAGTAGCAAAAGTGCCGTGTAGAAAAAGTCTATGGTAACTCAAACGACAAGAAGAAGAAGAAAAAAGAAAAAAAATCAGAACAAAAACAATACCTTTTCCGATTGAAATCGAAAAAGCCAAAAAAAAAAGGTAAAAAGAAAAAAAAAATAAGAAAAACAAAAGCTGTCTCGCTGCATGCGAAACAGCTAAAAAGGAAAAAAGAAAAAAAAAAATAACAAAAACAAAAGCTGTTCCGCCGCATGCGAAACAGCTAAAAAATAAGAAAAACAAAAGCTGTTCCGCTGCATGCGAAACAGCTAATAATGGGTCCCGACACAGTGTTGCGTTTTTTTCTGGGACACCCTGTAGGCCTGTAGGCGTATAGGATTGAGAGACATCGAAAATCAAAACTGCATTACAAATCATCCTACTGAATGTACCAATCAAACTACAGTTGAAAATGAAATTGATACAAGAGTACAATTTAAGACAACATGGCTTCAGGAATAGTGTCCTTACGCATTTTTGTGGCTGCCATGACATATGACATTATGGGCGAATCACAACCACTAACTGCATACCATTATTGCGCAGTCGCGGCAGTTGACCGCTGTTTTGATATTTTTTTTGTACATTTTACTTGATTTCTAATTATCGTAAACTAAGGGCCTGTTTGTTTATGGTGAATCCTGCGGATCCGGATCCCGTTTTAGCGTACCCTGCATAGGACGTGGATCCCCAAATCAGGGATCCTTTGCATTAATCAAACAGGCCCTAAAGCAAACATGGATTATTCAGAAAACAATCATGCCACTAAAAAAAACACATGAAGAAAAGTGTGCGCAGATTTGTGATGTGCGATGCATCGTTATACGTCATTATAATGAATGTGCAAACATCGCATAACAATATACAGGGTGTCCCAGAAAAAACGAAACCGAGATTTGTCAGTGTTTAATCCTATTTTAATTTTACTTTTGAATAACAAATGACACATATCTGGAAAGCTTATTTCCTCAGCTTTCATTTGATACCATTCACATGATCCATACTTCACGCACGAGTAAGTAAAGACAATATGAAGCAAGGCTATCAAAAAGTAATTTGCACAACGATATTTTTAATTTAAAGAATCAATCACATTTCTAGAAACTACATTTCCTGGCCTTTCAAATGATGCCTTAGTTAGAAAAAATGAGGAAGGGATGACAGAGATATCTGCTTTTAAATATAGATTGAATTTTCATTGTTTCTTGGTTTTTGTTTTTATCCTTTTTCACACCTGACCGATTTTTCCCATGAAAGGATATGCGGAGATGAAATAAACTTGTTATGATGTATCACACAATCTTGATTAATAAATGATACATCCAGAAATCCTAGTTCCCCCTCTTCAATTATAGATATCTCTCATTCATACTTCACGCATGTGTGAATAAAAAGAATAGAAAAGAAAGACTTAGTGAATAAATCCTGGCTAGAAAGAAGGAATGGGAGGATGGCAGGGGTTTTAATATGCACGTTCTTAATGGACATAATGGATCCGCATCCATTCATGCACAAAATCGGTCAGGTATAAAAGAAGGATTTGAAAAACATGAATTTTCAATACATTTTAAGGGCAGATATCTTTGTCATCCCTTGCTCATTTTTCTTGACTGAGGCATCATTGAAAGGCCAGGAAATGTAGTTTCTAGAAATGTGAGTGATTCTTTAAAATATAAATATCTTTGTGCAAATTACTTGTTGATAGTATTGTTTCATATTGTCTTTACTCACTCATGCGTGAAGTATGTATCATATGAATTGCATGTATCAAATGAAAGCTGAGGAAATAAGCTTTCCAGATATGTGTCATTTATTATTCAAAAGTAAAATTAAAATAGGCTAAACACTGACAAATCTCGGTTTCGTTTGTTCTGGGACACCCTGTATACTGCGCAGTATTTTGTGAATTTGTGATATATCAAACATCACAAATATGTGCGAAGACATTAGTGATGTTGGATGACCCTCCTGCGAGGCTGCGCCCACCATTCTTTGCCGTCTTGCGCATGATATGCATAGTAAATTTTACACTGTGAATAAAGTAACGCGCGCCTTAAGTGACATGTGTCATGGCGAGCACCGCATCTTGCATTGGATACCAAACCACACTATAGGAGTGCGTATGTGTAGCCAGTGCTTCCAATCGTTCTTCTGTCTGGAGGACAGTACCCAGTCATATGCCATCACCATCACTCCAATAAAATAATAAACTAAGTTATACAATGAAAGAGACGCTTACCTGCATCAACAGAGCACAGGGTGAAGAGATGCGAGAAGAAGAAGTTCAAGCAAACTTATGCCCATAACTACACTATGAGTACCGTTACAAAACGGCCGCACTTAGTTGAGCAAAACCTCTCGCATCGTGGCCTTCTTCGCTTCTGAAGATTATCGGAGAACGGCCAGGAATATAAGCATGAAAACGCGCTCGGAAGTTAGATAGAAGCTAATTTGATTGGTCAGTAAACTTAAATAAATTATGACCTCATTCCACGACAAACTAATCCTGGTCATACCCTCTAAAACATTGGCGGGGGGGGGGGGATTAAGAGGCCAGTGCGCACCCGCAATTTGTCCTTCATTCATGCATGAAATAATGTTTCTCTGAAATGAAGGGGTGGTTGAAACTTGAAATGGGTTTACATCATTCAGCATGATTCTGATTGGTTTGTGGAAGAAGTCATTAATTTAGAGTACAATGATGTAAGTTCACTACATGTGTTACTTGACTTCTATTCAGTATCGCGATGAGTAGAAATTGTAGAGTATACCTCAAAATGTTATGAGAAATTTAGTTGGAACTTTGCGAGCTAAAGTCGATGAAACCAGTTTCGATTCTCTAACTGCCTGGATAATATTAGTCTAAAATATTCAGAGGCTGTTGGTTATTTTCCCATGTCTAGTTCAAAATAAGATTCTACCTCCGGCTTCCCCTACTGTCTTTTTTACATTCTAAATCTACCTCCGGCCCCCTATTTCTATATACAGAAATCATCGTTGGGCTAATACATTGTATACATAACAATGATGACACAGTCATGTAAGTTTAAATTTAAGCAAAACTACTGTAACACTTGATTGGTGTTATAGGTATATAATTGTATAACGGTGTACCTAGGTCTGGTGTTATGCTGAACACGACAATAGCGTACTGAGACAGATAGAATTAGGTAGACTCCGATCAACAAGATAGGGTCGATGGGTAAATTGGGTAATCCTTGTATAGAGGCCAAAACACATTCCTCAATGTGTAGTTTAGATTTAAAATCTACCTCCGGCTCCCCCCCCCACCCATTTCTACAGAAATCATCGTTCGACTTATGTATAATATACAGGCCTACTGCAACACGGCAATAATACCTAAGTCTGGACGGGCAATCTTTAAGTTTACTTAAAAAACCAATGAAATTGAAAATTCAATGACAAGATATTATAATAGTAATCTAAGACATTCGAGGGTAGTTTTGTGAAAATTTTGTAAATTTAAAACGTGTAGTTTAAATTTAAAATCAACCTCCGGCTCCCCCTTTTTTCTACAGAAATCACCAATCGGCTAGTGCAATACGTGTAGGCCTACAACACGACAATATACCTCTGGCTGAACGGGCATTCTTTAAGTCTATACTTTTACCCGTCTTTGAAAATTCCATGACAATCCTAGATATTATAATAGTAATCTAAGACATTCGAATGTGGTTTTGTGAAATTTTGGAAATTTTTCAACGTGTATATACTTTACTTTTAAAATCTACCTCCGTCTCCCCTTTTTTTCTACAGAAATCACCGTTCGGCTAATGCAATACGTGTAGGCCTACAACACGACAATATACCTCCAGCTGAACGGGCATTCTTTAAGTTAACTTTGTCTTTTACACATCTTTGAAAATCCTATAACAATTTTATATATTATACTATGCCAGGACAATCCTAGATATTATCATTATCCTAAGACATCCAGAGGTGGTTTTGTGATGTTTTGGTCATTTCTCAAGGTGTAGTTTAGATTTAAAATCTACCTCCGGCTCCCCCTATTTCTACATAAATCATGGTTCGGCTAATGCATTGTGATCCCATTAACACGTCGTGTATTCCTACTGCGAAGCGGCAATAATTAGGCCTACCTCCGGCCGGACGTGCAATCTTGACGTTTACTTCCACCATTCTTTGAAAATTTCATGACAATTTACCCGCCTTTGAAAATGCCAGGACAATCCTAGACATTATAATATTAACCTAAGACATTCAGAGGTGGTTTTGTGATGTTTTTGTCATTTCTTAAGGTGTAGTTTAGATTTAAAATCTACGTCCGGCTCCCCCTATTTCTACAAAAAAAAATCATCGTTCGGCTATAGCGGCCTACTGCAACACGACAATTTATTATAATATACCTCTGGCTGAACGGGCATTCTTTAAGTCTATTTTTACCAGTCTTTGAAAATTCCATGACAATCCTGGATATTATAATAGTAATCTGAGACATTCGAAGGTGGTTTTGTGAAATGTTGGTAATTTTTCAACGTGTACTTTACTTTTAAAATCTACCTCCGTCTCCCCTTTTTTCTACAGAAATCACCGTTCGGCTAATGCAATACGTGTAGGCCTACAACACGACAATATACCTCCAGCTGGGCATTCTTGAATAAGTTAACTTTGACTTTTACCCATCTTTGAAAATCCTACAACAATTCTATATATTATACTAATAATCTAAGACATTCAAAGTTGTTTTTGCGATGTTTTGGCAATTTTTCAATTGTATTTTCGATTTAAAATATACCTCTTGCTGACCCTATTTTTTAGAGAAATTATGGTTTTGTTAATGCATGACTTGTATGACACGGGTCGTGTAGGCCTACTACAACACGGATATATTATTACCTCCGGCTGGACGGGCAATCTATATGTTTACTTTTACCCGTCTTTGAAAATTCAATGACAAGATATTATAATAGTAATGTAAGAACTTTCGAAGGTGGTTTTTTGATGTTTTGATAATTTTTAAAATCTAACTCCGGCTCCCCTATACAGAAATCGTCGTTCGGCTATAGCGGCTCTGCAACACGGCACCCTCGCTGGACGGGCAAACTTTAACTTCACTTTTACCCGTCTTTGAACATTTCATGACAATCCTAGATATTATAATAGTAATCTAAGACATTCGAAGGCGGTTTTGTGATGTTTTGGCTCCCCTATTTCTACAAAAAATCATCGTTCGGCTATAGCGGCCTATTGCAACACGACAATATATTACCTCTGGCTGAACGGGCAATCTTTAAGTTTACTTTTACCCGTCTGTAACAAGGTTGAGGTTTTGTGAACACCTTTAAGTTCCCAGAAAGGTGTAGTGACCAGTGAGTCAAACACCAGATGTTCATCAAGGTCAGTTGACCCATTGATAAAACTTGGTTATACTTGGAATGTGGGTTAAGGTCGCAGTACACCCACAATTTGTCCGTAATTCAGGGAATAAAATTTCTTTGAAACTAAGGGGTGGAACTTTTATTAAGAAATTATTAAGAAATGGGTTTACATCATTTTGTTTGATTCTGATTCGTCTAGTGGAATTAGTCATCAATATAGAGCATGGTGATGTAACTTTACTGCATGTTTTACTCAGGCGCGGTTCTAGATCCAAAATTTTGGATGGCTAGAAGAGCCATTATTTTTTTATATTTTTTTTTGGGGGGGGCTAGAAGACCCAATTTGGGTTCTTCTAACACTCGCTTCTGCTAGGTCTTATTAGGGGTCGAAAAACATGCACATTATAGGCAACACAACGCGTTTTTTTTGTAATTGGCGCTTAATAACTGAAAACATCCAGTAATTTCAAGAATTTCTTTTTTCAATTGCATTTTTTTGGGGGGCTAGACAATATTTTTGGGGGGCTATAGCACCCCTAGCCCCCCGTAGAACCGCGCCTGGTTTTACTTATGATTTTTATTTAGTAAGTATGGTGATATAGTGTATAAAAAAAAACATGCAAAGTGTGTTGAGAAATTGAGTTGAAACTTTGTGAGCAGAGAGCTAAAGTCTTATGAAACCAGTTTTGATGCTAAGCCTGTGAAGTGTTTTCGTGTTGAGAAAATACTTATTTCATGACGTATTTAGCTGCAGTGAAATACTTGTTAACAAACAGGAGGACTTTCCTCACCAGCTCCCTGTTTGTCTGTGAGAAGCTTCGCATGAGGTGAAGTTTTTGTGAATAAAAGAATCTTGCATTCTTAAACTACTTCAATTTTGTCAGAGAACACTTCTTCAAAGTTTGTGCAATTAATTGGGCCACGACAATTACTTTTTAGATCAGTAGCTAGTACAACTCACAACAAGCGCTATTAAAAACAACTCGAGACTCGAGACGTGCCAGCGGAGTTGGGAGCATTGTTACACCGTCTTTGAAAATTCCCTGACAATCCTAGATATTATAATACTAATCCAAGACATTCGAATGTGGTTTTGTGAAACGGGTTATTTTACAATATGTATTTTATTTTTAAAATCTACCTCCGGCTCCCCCTTTTTTTGACAGAAATCACCGTTCGGCTAATGCATGTAGTACGTGTGGGCCTATATACAACACGGCAATATACGGCAATGGATCTTCTTTAAGTCTACCTCTACCAGTCTTTGAAAATTCCCTGACAGTCCTAGATAGGCCTATTATAATAGTAATCTAAGACATTCGAAAGTTGTTTTGTGAAATTTTGGTATTTTTTCAACATGCAGATTACATTTAAAATCTACCTCCGTCTCCCCCGTTTTTCTGTCAGAAATCACCGTTCGGTTGTGTAGGCCTATTATATACAACACGGCAATATACCTCCGGCTGAACGGGCATTCTTTAAGTCTACTTTAACCAGTATTTGAAAATTCCCTGACAATCATAGATATTATAATAGTAATCTAAAACATTCGAAGGTGGATTTGTGAAATGTTGGTAATTTTACAACGTGTAGTTTACATTTAAAATCTACCTCCGGCTCCCCCTTTTTCTGACAGAAATCACCGTTCGGCTAATGCATGTACAATAGGCCTATACAACACGGCAATGTACCTCCGGCTGAACGGGCATTCTTTAAGTTTACTTTTACCCATCTTTGAAAATTCTTTAACAATGCAGTATATCATAATAGTAATCTAAGACATTCGAGGGTAGTTTTGTGAAATTTTGGTAATTTTAAAACGTGTAGTTTAAATTTAAAATCTACCTCCGGCTCCCCCGTTTTTCTGACAGAAATCACCGTTCGGTTGTGCAGCCCTATTATACAACACGGCAATATACCTCCGGCTGAACGGGCATTCTTTAAGTCTACTTTTACCAGTCTTTGAAAATTCCCTGACAATCCTAGATATTATAATAGTAATCTAAGACATTCGAAGGTGGTTTTTTGAAATTTTGGTATTTTTTCAACATGTAGTTTACATTCAAAATCTACCTCCGGCTCCCCCATTTTTCTGACAGAAATCACCGTTCGGTTGTAATACGTGTAGGCCTATTTACAACACGGCAATATACCTCCGGCTGAACGGGCACTCTTTAAGTCTACTTTTACCAGTATTTGAAAATTCCCTGACAATCATAGATATTATAATAGTAATCTAAAACATTCGAAGGTGGATTTGTGAAATGTTGGTAATTTTACAACGTGTAGTTTACTTTTAAAATCTACCTCAGGCTCCCCCTTTTTCTGACAGAAATCACCGTTCGCCTATACACAACACGTGTAGGCCTATACTGCAACACGGCAATATACCTCCGGGCATTCTTTAAGTCTACTTATACCAGTTTTTGAAAATTCCCTGACAATCCTAGATATTATAATAGTAATCTAAGACATTGGAAGGTGGTTGTGTGATGTTTTGGTAATTTTAAAACGTGTAGTTTAAATTTAAAATCTACCTCCGGCTCCCCCGTTTTTCTGACAGAAATCACCGTTCGGTTGTGCAGCCCTATTATACAACACGGCAATATACCTCCGGCTGAACGGGCATTCTTTAAGTCTACTTTTACCAGTCTTTGAAAATTCCCTGACAATCATAGATATTATAATAGTAATCTAAAACATTCGAAGGTGGATTTGTGAAATGTTGGTAATTTTACAACGTGTAGTTTACTTTTAAAATCTACCTCAGGCTCCCCCTTTTTCTGACAGAAATCACCGTTCGCCTATACACAACACGTGTAGGCCTATACTGCAACACGGCAATATACCTCCGGGCATTCTTTAAGTCTACTTATACCAGTTTTTGAAAATTCCCTGACAATCCTAGATATTATAATAGTAATCTAAGACATTGGAAGGTGGTTGTGTGATGTTTTGGTAATTTTAAAACGTGTAGTTTAAATTTAAAATCTACCTCCGGCTCCCCCGTTTTTCTGACAGAAATCACCGTTCGGTTGTGCAGCCCTATTATACAACACGGCAATATACCTCCGGCTGAACGGGCATTCTTTAAGTCTACTTTTACCAGTCTTTGAAAATTCCCTGACAATCCTAGATATTATAATAGTAATCTAAGACATTCGAAGGTGGTTTTTTGAAATTTTGGTATTTTTTCAACATGTGGTTTACATTCAAAATCTACCTCCGGCTCCCCCATTTTTCTGACAGAAATCACCGTTCGGTTGTAATACGTGTAGGCCTATTTACAACACGGCAATATACCTCCGGCTGAACGGGCACTCTTTAAGTCTACTTTTACCAGTATTTGAAAATTCCCTAACAATCATAGATATTATAATAGTAATCTAAAACATTCGAAGGTGGATTTGTGAAATGTTGGTAATTTTACAACGTGTAGTTTACTTTTAAAATCTACCTCAGGCTCCCCCTTTTTCTGACAGAAATCACCGTTCGCCTATACACAACACGTGTAGGCCTATACTGCAACACGGCAATATACCTCCGGGCATTCTTTAAGTCTACTTATACCAGTTTTTGAAAATTCCCTGACAATCCTAGATATTATAATAGTAATCTAAGACATTGGAAGGTGGTTGTGTGATGTTTTGGTAATTTTAAAACGTGTAGTTTAAATTTAAAATCTACCTCCGGCTCCCCGTTTTTCTGACAGAAATCACCGTTCGGTTGTGTAGGCCTATATAATACAACACGGCAATATACCTCAGGCTGAACGCCGGCATTTTTTAAGTCTACTTTTACCCATCTTTGAAAATTCCCTGACAATCCTAGATATTATAATAGTAATCTAAGACATTCGAAGGTGGTTTTGCGAAATTTCGGTAATTTTGAAACGTGTAGTTTAAATTTAAAATCTACCTCCGGCTCCCCCGTTTTTCTGACAGAAATCACCGTTCGGCTAATGTATGTATACATGTGGGCCCATTATACAACACGGCAATGTACCTCCGGCTGAATGGGTCTTCTTTAACTCTACTTTTTCCAGTCTTTGGAAATTCCCTGACAATCCTAGATATTATAATAGTAATCTAAGACATTGGAAGGTGGTTGTGTGATGTTTTGGTAATTTTAAAACGTGTAGTTTACATTTAAAATCTACCTCCGGCTCCCCGTTTTTCTGACAGAAATCACCGTTCGGTTGTGTAGGCCTATATAATACAACACGGCAATATACCTCCGGCTGAACGGGCATTCTTTAAGTCTACTTTTACCAGTCTTTGAAAATTCCCTGAGAATCCTAGATATTATAATAGTATTCTAAGACATTCGAAGGGGGTTTTGTAAAATTTTGGTATTTTTTCAAAATGTAGTTTACATTTAAAATCATACCTCCGGCTCCCCCTATTTCTACATAAATCATGGTTCGGCTAATGCATTGTGATCCCATTAACACGTCGTGTATTCCTACTGCGAAGCGGCAATAATTAGGCCTATACCTCCGGCCGGACGTGCAATCTTGACGTTTACTTCCACCATTCTTTGAAAATTTCATGACAAATTACCCGCCTTTGAAAAAGCCAGGACAATCATAGATATTATAATACTAATCTAAGACATTCGAATGTGTTTTTGTGAAACGGGTAATTTTACAACATGTAGTTTAAATTTAAAATCTACCTCCGGCTCCCCCGTTTTTCTGACAGAAATCACCGTTCGGCTAATGTATGTATACATGTGGGCCCATTATACAACACGGCAATGTACCTCCGGCTGAATGGGTCTTCTTTAACTCTACTTTTTCCAGTCTTTGGAAATTCCCTGACAATCCTAGATATTATAATAGTAATCTAAGACATTGGAAGGTGGTTGTGTGATGTTTTGGTAATTTTAAAACGTGTAGTTTACATTTAAAATCTACCTCCGGCTCCCCGTTTTTCTGACAGAAATCACCGTTCGGTTGTGTAGGCCTATATAATACAACACGGCAATATACCTCCGGCTGAACGGGCATTCTTTAAGTCTACTTTAACCAGTCTTTGAAAATTCCCTGAGAATCCTAGATATTATAATAGTATTCTAAGACATTCGAAGGGGGTTTTGTAAAATTTTGGTATTTTTTCAAAATGTAGTTTACATTTAAAATCATACCTCCGGCTCCCCCTATTTCTACATAAATCATGGTTCGGCTAATGCATTGTGATCCCATTAACACGTCGTGTATTCCTACTGCGAAGCGGCAATAATTAGGCCTATACCTCCGGCCGGACGTGCAATCTTGACGTTTACTTCCACCATTCTTTGAAAATTTCATGACAAATTACCCGCCTTTGAAAAAGCCAGGACAATCATAGATATTATAATACTAATCTAAGACATTCGAATGTGTTTTTGTGAAACGGGTAATTTTACAACATGTAGTTTACTTTTAAAATCTACCTCCGGCTCCACCGTTTTTCTGACAGAAATCACCGTTCGGTTGTGTAGGCCTATATATACAACACGGCAATATACCTCCGGCTGAACGGGCATTCTTTAAGTCTACTTTTACCAGTCTTTGAAAATTCCCTGAGAATCCTAGATATTATAATAGTATTCTAAGATATTCGAAGGTGGTTTTGTGAAATTTTGGTAATTTTGAAACGTGTAGTTTAAATTTAAAATCTACCTCCGGCTCCCCCGTTTTTCTGACAGAAATCACTGTTCGGCTAATGTATGTATACATGTGGGCCCATTATACAACACGGCAATATACCTCCGGCTGAATGGGTCTTCTTTAAGTCTACTTTTTCCAGTCTTTGGAAATTCCCTGACAATCCTAGATATTATAATAGTAATCTAAGACATTCGAAGGTGGTTTTGCGAAATTTCGGTAATTTTGAAACGTGTAGTTTAAATTTAAAATCTACCTCCGGCTCCCCCGTTTTTCTGACAGAAATCACCGTTCGGCTAATGTATGTATACATGTGGGCCCATTATACAACACGGCAATGTACCTCCGGCTGAATGGGTCTTCTTTAACTCTACTTTTTCCAGTCTTTGGAAATTCCCTGACAATCCTAGATATTATAATAGTAATGTAAGACATTGGAAGGTGGTTGTGTAATGTTTTGGTAATTTTAAAACGTGTAGTTTACATTTAAAATCTACCTCCGGCTCCCCGTTTTTCTGACAGAAATCACCGTTCGGTTGTGTAGGCCTATATAATACAACACGGCAATATACCTCCGGCTGAACGGGCATTCTTTAAGTCTACTTTTACCAGTCTTTGAAAATTCCCTGAGAATCCTAGATATTATAATAGTATTCTAAGACATTCGAAGGGGGTTTTGTAAAATTTTGGTATTTTTTCAAAATGTAGTTTACATTTAAAATCATACCTCCGGCTCCCCCTATTTCTACATAAATCATGGTTCGGCTAATGCATTGTGATCCCATTAACACGTCGTGTATTCCTACTGCGAAGCGGCAATAATTAGGCCTATACCTCCGGCCGGACGTGCAATCTTGACGTTTACTTCCACCATTCTTTGAAAATTTCATGACAAATTACCCGCCTTTGAAAAAGCCAGGACAATCATAGATATTATAATACTAATCTAAGACATTCGAATGTGTTTTTGTGAAACGGGTAATTTTACAACATGTAGTTTACTTTTAAAATCTACCTCCGGCTCCACCGTTTTTCTGACAGAAATCACCGTTCGGTTGTGTAGGCCTATATATACAACACGGCAATATACCTCCGGCTGAACGGGCATTCTTTAAGTCTACTTTTACCCATCTTTGAAAATTCCCTGACAATCCTAGATATTATAATAGTAATCTAAGACATTCGAAGGTGGTTTTGCGAAATTTCGGTAATTTTGAAACGTGTAGTTTAAATTTAAAATCTACCTCCGGCTCCCCCGTTTTTCTGACAGAAATCACCGTTCGGCTAATGTATGTATACATGTGGGCCCATTATACAACACGGCAATGTACCTCCGGCTGAATGGGTCTTCTTTAACTCTACTTTTTCCAGTCTTTGGAAATTCCCTGACAATCCTAGATATTATAATAGTAATCTAAGACATTGGAAGGTGGTTGTGTGATGTTTTGGTAATTTTAAAACGTGTAGTTTACATTTAAAATCTACCTCCGGCTCCCCGTTTTTCTGACAGAAATCACCGTTCGGTTGTGTAGGCCTATATAATACAACACGGCAATATACCTCCGGCTGAACGGGCATTCTTTAAGTCTACTTTTACCAGTCTTTGAAAATTCCCTGAGAATCCTAGATATTATAATAGTATTCTAAGACATTCGAAGGGGGTTTTGTAAAATTTTGGTATTTTTTCAAAATGTAGTTTACATTTAAAATCATACCTCCGGCTCCCCCTATTTCTACATAAATCATGGTTCGGCTAATGCATTGTGATCCCATTAACACGTCGTGTATTCCTACTGCGAAGCGGCAATAATTAGGCCTATACCTCCGGCCGGACGTGCAATCTTGACGTTTACTTCCACCATTCTTTGAAAATTTCATGACAAATTACCCGCCTTTGAAAAAGCCAGGACAATCATAGATATTATAATACTAATCTAAGACATTCGAATGTGTTTTTGTGAAACGGGTAATTTTACAACATGTAGTTTAAATTTAAAATCTACCTCCGGCTCCCCCGTTTTTCTGACAGAAATCACCGTTCGGCTAATGTATGTATACATGTGGGCCCATTATACAACACGGCAATGTACCTCCGGCTGAATGGGTCTTCTTTAACTCTACTTTTTCCAGTCTTTGGAAATTCCCTGACAATCCTAGATATTATAATAGTAATCTAAGACATTGGAAGGTGGTTGTGTGATGTTTTGGTAATTTTAAAACGTGTAGTTTACATTTAAAATCTACCTCCGGCTCCCCGTTTTTCTGACAGAAATCACCGTTCGGTTGTGTAGGCCTATATAATACAACACGGCAATATACCTCCGGCTGAACGGGCATTCTTTAAGTCTACTTTAACCAGTCTTTGAAAATTCCCTGAGAATCCTAGATATTATAATAGTATTCTAAGACATTCGAAGGGGGTTTTGTAAAATTTTGGTATTTTTTCAAAATGTAGTTTACATTTAAAATCATACCTCCGGCTCCCCCTATTTCTACATAAATCATGGTTCGGCTAATGCATTGTGATCCCATTAACACGTCGTGTATTCCTACTGCGAAGCGGCAATAATTAGGCCTATACCTCCGGCCGGACGTGCAATCTTGACGTTTACTTCCACCATTCTTTGAAAATTTCATGACAAATTACCCGCCTTTGAAAAAGCCAGGACAATCATAGATATTATAATACTAATCTAAGACATTCGAATGTGTTTTTGTGAAACGGGTAATTTTACAACATGTAGTTTACTTTTAAAATCTACCTCCGGCTCCACCGTTTTTCTGACAGAAATCACCGTTCGGTTGTGTAGGCCTATATATACAACACGGCAATATACCTCCGGCTGAACGGGCATTCTTTAAGTCTACTTTTACCAGTCTTTGAAAATTCCCTGAGAATCCTAGATATTATAATAGTATTCTAAGATATTCGAAGGTGGTTTTGTGAAATTTTGGTAATTTTGAAACGTGTAGTTTAAATTTAAAATCTACCTCCGGCTCCCCCGTTTTTCTGACAGAAATCACTGTTCGGCTAATGTATGTATACATGTGGGCCCATTATACAACACGGCAATATACCTCCGGCTGAATGGGTCTTCTTTAAGTCTACTTTTTCCAGTCTTTGGAAATTCCCTGACAATCCTAGATATTATAATAGTAATCTAAGACATTCGAAGGTGGTTTTGCGAAATTTCGGTAATTTTGAAACGTGTAGTTTAAATTTAAAATCTACCTCCGGCTCCCCCGTTTTTCTGACAGAAATCACCGTTCGGCTAATGTATGTATACATGTGGGCCCATTATACAACACGGCAATGTACCTCCGGCTGAATGGGTCTTCTTTAACTCTACTTTTTCCAGTCTTTGGAAATTCCCTGACAATCCTAGATATTATAATAGTAATGTAAGACATTGGAAGGTGGTTGTGTAATGTTTTGGTAATTTTAAAACGTGTAGTTTACATTTAAAATCTACCTCCGGCTCCCCGTTTTTCTGACAGAAATCACCGTTCGGTTGTGTAGGCCTATATAATACAACACGGCAATATACCTCCGGCTGAACGGGCATTCTTTAAGTCTACTTTTACCAGTCTTTGAAAATTCCCTGAGAATCCTAGATATTATAATAGTATTCTAAGACATTCGAAGGGGGTTTTGTAAAATTTTGGTATTTTTTCAAAATGTAGTTTACATTTAAAATCATACCTCCGGCTCCCCCTATTTCTACATAAATCATGGTTCGGCTAATGCATTGTGATCCCATTAACACGTCGTGTATTCCTACTGCGAAGCGGCAATAATTAGGCCTATACCTCCGGCCGGACGTGCAATCTTGACGTTTACTTCCACCATTCTTTGAAAATTTCATGACAAATTACCAACCTTTGAAAAAGCCAGGACAATCCTAGATATTATAATACTAATCTAAGACATTCGAATGTGTTTTTGTGAAACGGGTAATTTTACAACATGTAGTTTACATTTAAAATCTACCTCCGGCTCCACCGTTTTTCTGACAGAAATCACCGTTCGGTTGTGTAGGCCTATATACAACACGGCAATACCTCCGGCTGAACGGGCATTCTTTAAGTCTACTTTTACCAGTCTTTGAAAATTCTTTAACAATGAAGTATATCAAAATAGTAATCTAAGACATTCGAGGGTAGTTGTGTGAAATTTTGGTAATTTTAAAACGTGTAGTTTAAATTTAAAATCTACCTCCGGCTCCCCCGTTTTTCTGACAGAAATCACCGTTCGGTTGTGCAGGCCTATATACAAGACGGCAATATACCTCCGGCTGAACGGGCATTCTTTAAGTCTACTTTTACCAGTTTTGGGAAATTCCCTGACAATCCTAGATATTATAATAGTAATCTAAGACATTGGAAGGTGGTTGTGTGATGTTTTGGTAATTTTAAAACGTGTAGTTTACATTTTAAATCTACCTCCGGCTCCCCCGTTTTTCTGACAGAAATCACCGTTCGGCTAATGCATGTACAATAGGCCTATACAACACGGCAATGTACCTCCGGCTGAACGGGCATTCTTTAAGTCTACTTTTACCAGTCTTAGAAATTCCCTGACAATCCTAGATATTATAATAGTAATCTAAGACATTCGAAGGTGGATTTGTGAACTTTTGGTATTTTTTCAACATGTAGTTTACTTTTAAAATCTACCTCCGGCTCCCCCATTTTTCTGACAGAAATCACCGTTCGGTTGTAATACGGGCCGTGTAGGCCTATTTACAACACGGCAATATACCTCCGGCTGAACGGGCATTCTTTAAGTCTACTTTTACCAGTCTTTGAAAATTCCCTGACAATCCTAGATATTATAATAGTAATCTAAGACATTCGAAGGTGGTTTTGTGAAATTTTGGTATTTTTTCAACATGTAGTTTACATTTAAAATCTACCTCCGGCTCCCCCATTTTTCTGACAGAAATCACCGTTCGGTTGTAATACGTGTAGGCCTATTAACAACACGGCAATATACCTCCGGCTGAACGGGCATTCTTTAAGTCTACTTTTACCAGTCTTTAAACATTCCCTGACAATCATAGACATTAGAATAGTAATCTAAAACATTCGAAGGTGGATTTGTGAAATGTTGGTAATTTTACAACGTGTAGTTTACTTTTAAAATCTACCTCCGGCTCCCCCTTTTTCTGACAGAAATCACCGTTCGCCTATACACAACACGTGTAGGCCTATACTGCAACACGGCAATATACCTCCGGGCATTCTTTAAGTTTACTTATACCAGTTTTTGAAAATTCCCTGACAATCCTAGATATTATAATAGTAATTTCAGATATTCGAAGGTGGTTTCGTGAAATTTTGGTGTTTTTTCAACATGTAGTTTACATTCAAAATCTACCTCCGGCTCACCTTTTTTATGGAAATCACCGTTCGACTAATGCATGTACAAATACGTGTATTAGGCCTATATACAACACGGCAATATAGATCCGGCTGAACGGGCATTCTTTAAGTTTACTTTTACCAGTCTTTGAAAATTCCCTGACAATCCTAGATATTATAATAGTAATCTAAGATATTCGAAGGTGGTTTCGTGAAATTTTTGTGTTTTTTCAACATGTAGTTTACATTTAAAATCTACCTCCGGCTCACCCTTTTTATACAGAAATCACCGTTCGGCTAATGCATGTAATACGTGTAGGCCTATACTGCATACAACACGGCAATACCTCCGGCTGAACGGGCATTCTTTAAGTTTACTTTTATCCATCTTTGAAAATTCTTTAACGATGCAATATATTATAATAGTAATCTAAGACATTCGAAGGTGGTTTTGTGAAATTTTGGTATTTTTACAACGTGTAGTTTTCTTTTAAAATCTACCTCCGGCTCCCCCCTTCTGACAGAAATCACCGTTCGCCTAATGTATGTGTACATAACACGTGTTGGCCTATATATACTGCATGAACGGGCATTCTTCAAGTTTACTTTACCCATTTTTGAAAATTCTATAACAATTCTATATTATTATAATAGTAATCTAAGACATTAGAAAGTGGTTTTGTTAAATTTTGGTAATTTTACAACGTGTATATAGTTTACATTTCACAAATCTACCTCCGGCTCCCCCTTTTTTGACAGAAATCGTCGTTCGGCTTATGTATGTATAACACAATAACCTTACCTCCACTTTTGAAATTCTATAACAATTCTATATAGTAGTAATCTCAGACATTCGATGTTCGAAGGTTGTTTTGTGAATCCTCCGGCTGTACAATGGACTGACACGGCCTCCGTAATAATGCACCACAACACAAGTACAAGCACAATCGAATATATCAACGTGTAGTTCATGATGGCTTGTTATGATGTGTATACTGCTGCAGTAGACGCGTTTGACTCGGAGCGGAGTTTCTTTTTGTTTCTAACTTTTTATTAAAAAAAATAAGACGACATATATTATTTTGTCGAAACTGTGCTGTTTTTAATCCACGGAGCATCCGTGAGTATACCTTCAGTTGATTTAGCGTGATTTAAATGCTACCTCCGGCTACCTCCGGCTACCTCCGGCTACCTCCGGCACCTCCGACTTTTACCAACTGCCATTTGTAGTCCCAGGGGTCCGGGTCAGAACTTAGCTAACCCTAACTTAAGGTCTTACTCTGTGAGCCTTGAAGTTCTAGCGCAGCTACAGTCTAGTTGCAATGATGGTAACCCTTGGTTAGTTGGTCTGACATTAGTCCGAGTAACTTGGACCCTTTTAAATTTGAAAATCGCCTTTTTTTTAAAAACATTTGGACATGATCTGGCGATAGTAGGGTCCAAGTACCTTGTTTGTATTTGAGTGGCAAGAGCTCCTTTTTGCAGCTACCCTGAGTCAAAGTCCTGTGATTTTACCCCCAAAACGATCCTAAAATGTCACAATGGAGGTAGAAATTTACCATGGTCCCACTACTGCACTTACCGTAGCTCTATATAACGGCCTAGTACTCAGTCACTAGGCCTAGTACTTGTAGTAGTTAAGAGTACCAGTAGGCAGTAGGCAGTAAGTGGGACTAGCACTCTCAATAGTAGGCCTACTGTCTTGCTCACCTACCCCCCCCCCCCCCCCCCCCCCCCCCGATCCTTAGCAACAAGTCCAAACATCACACTCATTTTCTCCGATCAAGTCCCATTAATAATACTGATCCAGCTTTCTCATTACAGTAAGTGAACGATGGCAGAATTGCTACCGATGATCATCGACTGTGACCCTGGGGTTGATGATGCAATTGCCATTATGATGGCGCTGTCCCAACCTAGCGTCCACCTACTGGCCATCACGTGCGTCGTTGGCAATACGCCCATAGATAACGTACTGAGCAACGCACTGCGGGTGTTAAAAGTCTGTAAACGAACTGAAGTACGTGAGTTTTGATTTCCGTCAAAATTGTTTTCGAGTTTCGTCAGTGATGTGAAACTTCAGATTTTAATCTTAATTTCGATTTTGGGGTTTTGATTTTAACTCAGAATTTCAGCTTTTTTATACACTGCTTTTTACAGAAGTATAGGAACTTTTAAATTTCAGCTTTTTCCTTTGTGTTTTCAGAATTTATTTGTTAATGGCCACTCATATTCCTTTTTTGTAGCAATGCTTGAATGGAAAATATTGGTACTATTTTACTGGGGCCTTTTCCAAACCTCGGCTCTGGCTCTGGCTCCGGCTCCGGCTCCATTTCCTGAATCCATTCTTAAATGACGGGCATCAAAATAGAGACTTTTGGCTGCGGTTCGGAAGTAGATTCTCTGGTTTGAAAAAGGATAACAGAGCTTCAGCTTCAATGAAAAACCACAACCTAGGCCTATATTTTCAACATATGAATTGACCCTATGTGACTGAGACGAAGCCCGAGTCTGAGCCGGAGCCGGAGCCGGAGCCAAGGTTTGGAAAAGGCCCCTGAGGTCGATTTCACTAACACTTTGCAATCATCGCTAAAGCCCAAATCCATCGCTAAACGGAAAATTGTTACACAAAGTAGCGATCAATTTTCCATTTTAGCAATGGATTTGGGCTTTAGCGATGATCGCAACGGTACGTTAGTGAAATCAGCCTTTGATTTCGCTCTGAAATTATTTTGTTTTTCCCTTTGAAATACACATGTATATTTGTTTCATTATTGTATTTTTGAACAGATTCCGGTATATAAAGGGGCCGACATACCGTTACTGAGTCGCACAATCATGGATGCTCACTTTGTGCACGGTTCAGACGGCCTAGGGGGCGTTCCAGACGCAGACCCGCCTAGCCTAGATCTCATCCAATCAGAGCACGCCGTCAATGCTATGATCCGAATGACCAAAGAACGTCCCGGTCAGGTGACCATGGTGGCCATTGGACCGCTGACCAATCTGGCTCTGGCCATGCGTATGGATACAGGCTTCACTGGTAGACTGAAAAAACTGGTAATCATGGGAGGCAACACTGAAGGTATTAATAATGCACGGATGGCCGTTACCACATCAGGCAATTTTACTGGCAACTTCTAGATGCAACCAATTACACTATATGTTGGGTAGTATCAAAGCAGGCCTTCATTTTAATAAAAATGAGGAGAGCTGCAAATCGCTCTCCTTAAATCAACGTAGAGAATTTAAGGGAGCGATTTGCTCTCACTAACAGAAATCAAGTTTGAGCTGCAAATTCAACTCCTTAAATCAACATAGAGCCTACTCATACTAGTGTAGTGAATAAAGAGAGCAGTTTGCTCTTTCTAAACCAAGTTTTTGCATGTGTCCGGTGTCAAAAAAGAGAGAATTTTACTTGTCCTGTTGAAAAAGATTATCAAAAGATCATACTATTTTTGTATTTTCCATAAAGGGTAAATGTCAGCTGGAAAAATGTATGTCATGTTTTGAAAAAAGGCAGCTCTCCTTAAATTGTTAAGGAGCTCTTTTTTTCGCTCTCCTTGGAAAACATTAAGGAGAGCGGAGGAGAGTGATCACTCTCACTCTCCTTAAAAATCAAGGCCTGTCAAAGGTATTATTCTGGTACAATTTATAATTCCCAAGAAAGATATGGACATGAAAATCAAAAGGGGAATTTAACTTCTTGTGAATGTTGCTTGGAACTTCATTGCCTGTAAATTGCCTCATTTAACACGGTCACTAATGAACTTTTTAATTGGAGTTAGGAGGGACTGATGTTCCAATCTTACCAGAATCTTCTTCTTCTTTTTAAGCCTTTTAGAAAGATCCTGCACGAATCGAAACGTCAGCCCCTCCAAACTCTAAGCATTATGTATTTTGGTTATTTTGGTTGATGAGCACTTTGCAGCAGTTAACAAAGTGAACAAAGTGAAAAGTGAACACAGAAAATTGACTGGAGGAGGATTCGAACCTGCGATACCGTACAGGCGCTCTTCCAACTGAGCCATCCAGCCCTACGTTGGTGGTGACCCCAATAGTCAATTATCTTTGTTCACTTGGCAGTCAGAAACCATGCACACACCACCATATCCCAAGGATCATTCAAGATACACGCAGCATTAGCAATGTTGCAACCTAGCTGTTAATTTACGATTTTTTTTCTTTTGGCAGGCTCTGGGAGCATGACTGACGCTGGGGAGTTTAACTTTGTGACGGATCCGGAGGCTGCCCATATCGTGTTGAATGGTGTTCAGTGCCCTACGGTGGTAGTTGGCTGGGAGACCTGCCTGAAAAATGGACTGCCATGGGTAAGAATGCTTATGTGTACTGTGTTAAGAACAAGGACATGAAGATAAAGGAATAAAGAGGGAAAAACTTCAATGTTGGTTGGACCCTGTTACTGGAAAGCCAGGCCAGGCCTTGGCTTAATACCCCGATCCAATAGGCCATGCCCACCATAGCAACAGCCAAGCAACCGTGCACACGCACCCACGTGTCACAAGTCACAATCGCCCACACACACGCGTTGTACGCCTTCAACCTTCTTCTTTTTTTTATTATAGGAGTGGTTTGAAAAATGGTCTGGTACCCCGACTTCAAAGGCCAAGTTTGCAAACTCAATCCTGAGGGGCCAGTTTTTGCAGCACGAGAAGGTTGTCAAACGGGCGCTATTCAAGGTGTGTGACGGCCTGGCCATGGCCGTGGCCATCCGGCCCGAGATGGTCCAAGACGCAGTGACCTGTCCAGTGGCCGTAGAGCTGCAGGGTCAGATAACCAGGGGCCAGATGGTCCGGAGGCAGAAGAACACCGAGGGGCTACCGCTGGGGCCAAAGGTCGAGGTGGTGATACGGTGTAACACCGACATACTCAGGCAGCTACTTGAGGACAGTGTGGTCGAGTGATCAATAAGGTTAACATTGCCATTCGTAGTGATTCTTTTGTCAGACATGGCCTTCCATAGACATTTTGGAGTAATTATTTATTTTTATGCACCAACAAACACACACACACTAGCACAACTGTAGACGTATAACTAGATGACGCACCCGTGTATTAGCCAATGGGAGCTACAGCCATCATGACAACGGCACACAAACCTCATGTGCACCAAAGCGCTGCAAAGCAGTGTTCACAAGCTTTTGCAATCGCACAAGCCGCATAGACGTGGTGCGCAGTGCACGCAGAAACATGACAAAACGCCGTAGCTATCTTCGGCGGCTTAGATTGTTTGTCAGTAATTCGATGGCAGAAACATACTGTTAAAATGTTTCTGCCTGAAATGCTGTATTTATCCAGAAAAGAGTCAAACCAATGACCAAAAACAATTTTGATCTTTTAAAGATAAAATATAACGGTGAAAAGATTGTTGAAATACCATGGCTGTTTTTCACTGTTTCACAAAGTGGGCACTGATTGGGACTGAAAAATTCATAAATGACTAACTGTATCTCCCTTGATATTTTTGCCCGTGAATCTGCATTTCTTGGACAAAAACCAAAGTATGATTTTACCTTTACGGTAATTAAGGTCTTATAACTGTGACAAATGAAATGTAGGTAAAATGATACTTGCAATCTGTCTTTTGGAGATGAAATTGGGAATGAAATATCCACAGCTGTTTGCTGTTTATGCACTGCTTGATGTATGTTATAGATCTAGATAAAAAATATTCAAGAAATATATGATCAATTATATCGTGTTTTTTTATAAATAGCAGCTGAATTATATAATTATTGTGTCTCGTGTGCTTTTCTTATTGCATTGTTGAAAGTGAAATTTTTTATTTGCATTTAATACATAAATCACAAATATTATTTATTTGTGACACTTCGTAATATTTCTGGCATTAAAAGATCAAATTAATTCATTTCATTTTTCACCAAAATCAGCAAAAAAGGCAAGGGGTACGTACCACTTACCGTTTTTATCAATATTTATCCGAAAATTGGGTTTTAATAATGTGTTATAAATCACTATAACAGGTCTGTATGAGTCTAAAGAACTCATTTATGTTACCAAAAGATCAAAAATAATTTCATTTTTCACCACAATATATGATCAATTATATCGTGTGTTTTTTTAAATAGCAGCTGAATTATATAATTATTGTGTCTGGTGTGCTTTTCTTACTGCATTGTTGAAAGTGAATTCTTGTATTTGCATTTAAAACATAAATCATAAATATTATTTATTTGTGACACTTCGTAATATTTCTGGCATTAAAAGATCAAATTAATTCATTTCATTTTTCACCAAAATCAGCAAAAACAGCAAGGGGTACCACTTACCGTTTTTATCAATTTGTATCCAAAAATTGGGTTTTAAAAATGTGTTAGAAATCACTATAACAGGTCCGTAGGATTCTATAGAACTCATTTCTGTTACCAAAAGTTCAAATAAAATCATTCCATTTTGCACCAAAATCAGCAAAAACGGCAACGGGTACCCCTTACCATTTTTGTCAATTTTGACCCAAAAATGGGGTTTTAAAAATGTGTTAGAAATCACTATAACAGGTTCTTAGGAGTCTATAGAACTCATTTCTGTTACCAAAAGATCAAATAAAATCATTTCATTTTTCACCAAAATCAGCAAAAACGGCAAGGGGTACCCCTTACCGTTTTTATCAATTTTTGTTATTTTATTAATCATCAACAAATAAGCACAAAAGAAACTGAATGGATTAATGTTATGTCATTACAAAGACATATTTCCTATGTGTCTTGTTACAGGCAGTCATGACTGACAAATAATCACTTCTTTTCAGAAAACGATAAATGTGCCACTTCATAATTTTAAGATCAGTTCGGGATGCATATATCATTTGTTTAAAGGTCCAGTACAGGATTGGTAACATAACCAAACAGAAATGGTCACAGATTTTCATATAACTTTCAGGGTATAAAGATGGTGCTGGTAGAAACATTCTGTAAAAATATTTCCGCCTGAAATGCTGTATTTATCCAGAGAAGAGTAAAACAAGTGACCAACAGTATTTTTGATCTTTCAAAGATCAAAAATAAAAGAGACAAGACTTATACAATACTGTGGCCGTTTTTCAATGTTTTCTCAAAAAGTGGGCACCGTATGGGACTGGAATTTTCACAGATGACTGTTGTATCGTCCTTGATATTTTTGCCCATGAATCTGTATTTCTTTGACAAAAACGAAAGTATGATATTACCTTTAATAACCCAAGTAGAAAATGAAAACACCATATAAATGTCTTTGTTTTCTTTGCTAAATATCTCAGTTGGAAGGTCATTTAGACTGACTAGTGGATGATCTTATTCATAATCTGGACTATTTTATATTGTCAATGATTGGCCTGGCACAACGCTTTGACTGGGAAACATGTACAACTGTTCAGGGCCCAATTTCATGGAATCTGTTACGGCCTATTTTTGTGCTTACGTGCACTGCTAGGCTTGAAATCTATTTTATGGAATCTGTAAGCAAGACCTATCGGTAAGCGAAGAATTTCTAGGGTAACTGTGATTATTTTCTGCTAACATGCTTCGTATGCATTCTGCACAAATTCCTTGCTTACCGTTACCAAAAAGGAAACTCTTACGTGAAATACATTAACCGTAACCAAAAAAAGTCTGCTACCGTAAGCGAAGAATTTTTGCTAACGGTAACGGATTCCATGAAATTGGGCCCTGTTTGATTCACCCTGTATGTCATGAGTCGTAACATTGGTTAGCTTTAGTACCAGGGCAGCCAAGCAATACAGACCCTGAAAAAATCTTTCCCACAACCCCCTAGCAAACTTCCCATGCAAAGCATACTCATCCCACGGAAGAAGTTACTGCATCCTTGGCGATGCTACGATATTTTGGGTGCGACCTCGATGCTGTTTATCCTCAGCACGGACAGGTAAGCATATTTCTCTGTCGAGTGAAAAGATAAAAAAACAATACTATAATGATATAACCACAAAGGTAACTAAAGTGAACAAAGAAAAATTGATTGGAGTGGGATTTGAACTGGCGACCTCCTGAATACCTTATAGGCGCTCTACCAACTGAGCTATCTGGCCCTTCATTGGTGGTGTCCCTAATAGTCAAGTTCGTTTGGCAGTCTGAAGCTTCCGGCTTCTATTAGGACAACCAACGATAGCTCAGTTGGCAGATCGCCTGTACGGTATTCAGAAGGTCGCCGGTTCGAATCTTTATGTTCACTTTTTTTATGTTCACTTTTCAAAAAACAATATAAAAACAATAGCACTCCTCTGTGAAATTCTGACCAAATTTCAATGCAATCCATTCATGCATCACCGAGCAATTACTGATTGTCTGGAAAAGTCCATTTTTCTACCATTACAAATGAGTGACAGTCTGTTGTGGTCGTCTTAACATTCTTAGTTGTGATCTGTAAATCTCCCCTCAATGTGGCCGCCCACATTCACTACACACAGATCACCACTAAGATGACCACAATTGTCGCACATTTGAAATAGCAGCAAAATTGACTTTTCCAGACAATCAGTAATTGCTTGATGATGCATGAATGGATTGCATTGAAATTTGGTCAGAATTTACCCAGTGAGATAGTGAATGCAATAGACTTAAAATCAAATAGATGAAAACATACAATTTCTGTTCATCATTTTTTGGAAATGGGTATCGTTTTTTTGGAGGGGACACACTGAAGGAGAGCAAAGATTGCATCGGCTTACCGTGGTAGTTGCGGTAACGGGTCCGTCTTTTCATCTTGAAGACGATCACTTTCTGGCCCCTGGTCTTCTCAATGACGGTAGCCTCTACACGCACCTGTTCGGGACTGAAATTAACCAATCAATTATAATAAGGTTACAGAGAGTATCCAAGGTCAATGCTAACAGTAAACAACTTCATTGCTCTGCTTACCATAAGGTAAGCATAGAATCGGCGCTTACAAGAAATTTGGTGCTTACAAGATTATATTTCATAGATTAGCAAGGAATTTTGAGTTATGGGTTTGAGTAATGGGTAGTTCACATAACTAAGGATTTCTTGGCTAGCATAGAAATTCAACGCTAACCCAGTAAGCGTAGAATGAGGATCATAAGCGCCAAATACTGCAGTAAGCAGAGCAATGAAATTGGGCCCTGGGGTCGATTTCACAACTCAATGCAACTTACTATCAATCGTAGGACGTATGATGTATTGCAGCCATAAGTAGGATATGATGGGTTATCCTTCATAACTCAAGTTACGATCGATCGTAGGGCTTCGTGCAATCTACCCCTGGTCCACCAGGCTAATCTGCTGTATTTCTGACTAGTCCTTCCCAATTCACCCGAGCCCAAATGCTCAAACATATGAAAAATGATCGCCAAATAACCACAAGGAAAACTGACTGAATTTCAAAAGTCATTGAGAAAATTTAACTAAGAAAACTTTACTGGAGCGGAATTCAGGAGATTGCCGCCTTGAATCCCGCCTCAGTACATTTTTCTTTGTTCAATTTGCTGATTTTTTAGGAGCTGTCTGCAAGTCAGACTAGCCATGTGTACTCTTGACTAGCGTCTGCAGGCTTGTGCCTAAATGAAGTCCTGCAGATGAGGGATACCAATGCTGAGACATAACACATGTATTGGAGACCAAAGATGGTTATTTACCTTAAGATCGGTCTTCCCATGAGACTGAAGTTATCTCCACCAACGAGCATCACCTGCATGGGAAGAAGAAATAAACTGAAGAATTGAACTTAAATGTACAGTACAGGATTGGTAACATACCCAAACAGAAATGCTCACAGATTTAAGTATAACTTTCAAGATATGAAGATGGTGACGGTAGAAATATACCTTTAAAACATGCCTGAAATGGTGTATTTATCCAGAAATTAGTGAAACAAAGACTGAAATCACTTTGGACCTCGGAGTAAGATCAAAACCAATCTTTATGTTTTTAAAACATAAAGATTGGTATTATAAAGATTGATCTTATAATATAAGAAAAATATAAGAAAAAATTCGCTATTTTCTCGTGACTTAGATGTCCGATTGAGATCAAATTTTCACAGGTTTTTTTATTTCACATACATGTTGGATTAGACAAAGTGTGAGTGCTGTTTTGTGACCCATCATGTATTACACCTTTAAGTTCTGTTCTTTAAATTCCTCATTCTTTTATCAACACTCTTCTTTCATGTGGCCACTTTTAGCTTCCTCTCATTTCTTTGAACAAGGGGCCCACCTTGTTCAGACGGATCCTTTCTCCGACATCAGCCGGTATGTGCTGCTGTATCTGTATGAGGTCATTAGTGGTCACTTTAAACTGTTGGCCGGAGAGATAAACCACGGCAAACAGCCTCGTCTGATGGGACTGAATCTCAGATTCCACCTTCTGCACAACATCTGTCGAATTAAAATAACGTCCTTGAAAGGTGAAGAAAGAATACTGACTGGCGCAGGATTCGAACCTGCAACCTCTGGAATACCATAACAGCACTCTACCAACTGAGCTATCCAGCCCTATGTTCAGTGTTATAGCTAACCCATTTTGAGTGCCGGCTAAATTTACTTGTTATGAAGCGTAGCAAGCGGAACTGTGATTTTTAAGATTTTATTGTGCCGGTCGGTAATATGATTTTTTATCTTGAGTGCCGGTTGGAAATGGCTGAGTGCCGCCTGTCCCCGACCGGTGCCGACCGGCGTGGCTAGAACGCTGGCTATTGTTGGCAGTGACACAACTTCTCAATGATCTTTGTTCGTTTGATTTGAAAAAGAAATATGTCTTCTGGTTTCTTTGCGGTTGGACTTAGGTTGGATCCCAACATCTTTTTGATCCCTTTTCAAAAGGAGGATCCAGTGTGAAAAGGCCTGAATTAAATTGTACATACCTTTTGGCATTTCATGCTCAACTAGTGACATATTGGATGCGGATGATTCACATCTTATCAATCTAAAAATCAAATAAATACAAAAGAAAAATATTAAACAAGAAAAATGTGCAAGAAAATGAAATTATTTTCTGCAAAAATAGAACTATTATATTTTTTACATCCAATTCAGATATAAAATGCAATTATTTGTCAATACTTAGTTAACATAAATGAAAAAAAAACACATCACAAACAGGCATGTAACTTGGAAAAAAACAAGGAAATTACACTCTTTACTATACTTTGGACGATTATAAAGTTGGGGACCCTCCTGTGTTTTTATCAGCATGCGCAACGGAATATATTTGTGGTTGTTTCGGCATGTGATAAAAATACAGGGGGGTCCCGAACTTTACAATCGCCATACTTTGTACAGTGTTTTTCATTTTTCAATGGCATGACAGTGAAATGAAAAAAGAGGAAATCAGCTGACCCAAGGAAAAGTTGCATGCCTGCACAAAAACAGTGGGCCTACCTTTTTGATGAATTTTCAGTGCACTGCAAACATGCCACTCTCCTGGACGCAAGTTGCATAGGATGAACATTCCGTAATGTATCTGAAAAGTACAGATCAAAATAAGTCCAGAATGAAGTTAATTTTTGGCCTCAACCGTCTGTATTATTTCCGACCCAGCCACACATGGCAGGCATAGGGGTCCTATATGATTACAAGTCAACTCGCCCCCTAGCCGACTCGCCCCTTACCGACTCGCCCCTTACCGACTCGCCCCCTGACCGACTCGCCCCTTACCAACTCGCCTCCTAGCCGACTCGCCCCCACCCCGACTCGCCCCCTGACCGATTCGCCCCCTGACCAACTCGCCCCCTGGCCAACTCGCCCCCTAATTTATTCAGAAATGAAATGCAAAATGTGAAGTTAATTAGGCATCATAATTAATAACCATATATGCTTCCGACCCTTTTGTAGGGCCTACTATGTTTATGTCAAACATTTTATGATTAATAACGAAAAATGCACAAAGTCCACACACAAACTCCTGCATGGTTCGATTGCAGTTCAAGCAATTTAATATTTCCTTCGCCGAACCAAAAACATCATAACTACTTCAAAAATGCAACCTAAAAACAAGAAAAACAAGTGAACAACAACACTTAAAACAAACCATAGAACAAAACATATCGTCATAATAAAAAAAGTCTACAAAAAATGTCAAAAATAATAACACTTAAAGTTAAAGCAAGAGATTAAAAAAAATAACAAAATATGTTAAGAAAGAACATCGAATAATACAACAAAAATATGGGGATTGTAGCTTTACGGGTCCTAAAACTATAAAGGAAAGGAAACTTCTTTTTGAAAAGTAACTTACCTACATATACTTTGTTGGTCTTCTCCTCTATATTACCAAGGTTAATTTTTTGGAAAGAGGGCAGGGCTTTGATTTTTGAGGGAAATTATGGGGTAAAAACGGTAACCAAGATTGTAACATTTCACCGCTGCACGGACGGCCGCACACGAGAATAGTCTGGTTTCCACTCTGACATTTTGAGGACTCTTGATATGTTGGGTTTGGGCACTAGACTAACCAGACCAGACAAAATGGCCTCACGCGATCAGACGGCCTGTTTTAAAGTTTACAAGAAGCGCGTAAGAAAATTGAATTTTAACCCTGAAATGTTTAACAAATTTCTTCAATCTAGGCTTTTAAGGACCCAGGAACATTTGCTGGAAGTCAAAAGTATCATTTTTGAGGAGTAGAAGTTAGTTCAGAGCCAAAAAAATCAATGTGTTTTGGGATCCCGTAAACCCACAATCGCCAAAAAAATTGTTATTTTATCTCAAAGGAGTCACAAAAACTCAAAAACATCGTCATAAGGACAAAAACACAAAAGTCGGTCAGGGGGCGAGTGGGTCAGGGGGCGAGTCGGCTAGGGGGCGAGTCGGCCAGGGGGCGAGTCGGCTAGGAGGCGAGTTGGTAAGGGGCGAGTCGGTTAGGGGGCGAGTCGGTCAGGGGGCGAGTAGGTAAGGGGCGAGTCGGCTAGGGGGCGAGTTGACCTGTTTCCTCCTATATGATCATGGGCGGGAATGCTGGTCAACTCGTACGCCAACCAACTCGTACGCCCCAACTCGTACGCTGACCAACTCGTACGCCGACCAACTCGTACGCCAACCAACTCGTACGCCAACCAACTCGTACGCCACCACCAATATTAAGACTGTAGTCTGTACGAAATAAATATTTATTTATAACGAAATAAATAAAAAATAAATTTTGATGGAGTGGAGTGAGTGTGGGAAGCTTCTTTTTATAGTTTGTAATAACGAAATAAATGTGTGTTTTTTTAGAGAGACTGGAAACCTTTTTTTTGGAATGCACCTTATTGGATCGGTATTCTTGTGTGACAGGATAGTGAGTGTGGGGGCCTCTAATTATTTGTAGTTTGTAATAACGAAATTCTTTGTGACTGGGTACCTTTTTATTATTTTATTATAATTCAACCTCTCCGAGAGGTGTAATTATAATAAAATAATAAAAAGGTACCCAGTCACAAAGAATTTTGTTATTAAGTCTCCCATGTCCGCACTACAAAGCAGTGTGAATGTGATGCGAATTTCCAAATCTCTAGTGTACGGCAGTAATTACCTTTTTCATAATCTACTGTAAATTTTAATCTACTATATTATCAGGTATGGCGCTCCCCTGCCGCAAATTTTAAAAATCTCCTGGTGCTGGAAAACTATCAGCCGGTCAGTATCCTCCATTTCAGTCAGCCTACCGTAAAAATCACATTTTTAATTGATTCTGTAATTGCGCCTTTAAACATCCTCGGATGGAAATGGCGCACAAGAAATGCAATAAATTATTAATTAATTAAAATTAAAATCCTACCTAACATTTTTTTTTTGCACTTCCACTTACAGAATGTTTCCTTTTATTTCCTTTTATGTTCACAAACGACATCCATTTCAACGTACAAAATGCTTCCTTTATTTCCGCTTATTTTCACAAACGAGTTTCTATTTCCTTTTATTTTCACTCAACATGATAAAATCCGTACTGAAGAAAAAAACGGCCAACGTTTACAAACTACAGGCTTAATTATACGTGGCGTACGAGTTGGTTGGCGTACGAGTTGGTTGGCGTACGAGTTGGTCGGCGTACGAGTTGGTCGGCGTACGAGTTGACCAAACGGCGTACGAGTTGGTTGGCGTACGAGTTGGTCGGCGTACGAGTTGACCAGCTTCGATGGGCGGCACATCAACATCATGGCAATTTTGTTTACTAATTTTCCCAAGTAAGAATGACAGTTTTGAAAAGACAAATCTATTCCAAACAGTGATTTCCTTAAAGTTAAACACAAACTCACGTATCAGGCAGGCACGCTGGACCACCTTAGCATTCGAAACAAGTGAAAAACGAGGATTTTTCAGCGCCAGAAAAGTCAGAAGATTCTTCGTGAAGGCTGCCATCTTGCTAATTGCGCCCTCTGTTGACCAGGTTGCTGAGCATAATTTCCAGAACTGCGCCCTCTAGCTCTTGTGGTTCTCAAAAATGGGCGGAACCGCACGTGTTCCTTGACTTGGGGGGAGGTCCTGTATGTATTACATTTTGAAAACCAATCTTTTCCATCTCACGAAAATTTGATGATATCATTTTAACTAGTCCATGTGAAGTGACACTTCTTTTTACAAAGGAAAAAGTACGCCCAGGACAAAAAATAATAGTGCCACAAAATTCATAAATATGATAGGCATATTTTATAACTCCCGAGTTAGAAGTTCAAATTTGCTTGTTTATTTTCTCCCAATCATTCCATTGGTTACATAAATCGAAGGAATTGTAAATAAAGTAGGAGTAGACACACCCCATTGATTAAATGTCACTACGTATCATCACCACGTACGTGGCTAGCCTACACAGCAACTGAAGCGATAAGCTCGCGTTTACTGAGATAGATAATAATATTTATCGGACTAAAGTCGGCAGGTTGTGCCATTGTGGTAGGCCAGAGCTGTTTCCTTTTCTAGTTTTGTACTGGTATATTTATTCCTCTACCTCTGATTTCCATCATGGCATCAGATCAGCTAGAGACTTGGGACTTTGTTGTCATCGGATTATACTTTCTCTTCGTTTTACTGGTGGGACTTGGGGTAAGTTGTCTTTATGGCCGATTTATTGATAATTCACGTACAACTTATTATAAGGCTATAACAAACGTTTCTTGCTGGCAGCGGAATTTATCATTTATGAACTTTGTATTGCTGCATACCATTAATCATTATTGAAGTGATAACTGAAGCTATAATGGCACAGCAATGCATGCAGGCCCAGTGGAAATAAAATTCCGAAGAAATAATTGTTGCATTGGCATTTTCGTTCTTTTTAAAAGTTCGGATCCAAAAACTTTGAAATGGGACTTTGTGTTATGTTTGTGTCTTTTGTATCGATTAATTTCGAGTTTTTCATTCGTTTTCCATCATGCTGCGGGATTGCTGCCCCTAACAACGATCTGTTAGAATAAACTAAAATTCAGTTGGAATTTTCAATTTGTATGATAGTAGAAGACTATAATAAAGGCCTATAAGCAATTTATGTCCTTACGTTAACGGACTCGGATGTTCACATGGCTTTTAATTCAAACCGGATAAAAGTATATCACTCAGTATGGCAATGTTTTCCTATATTCCACAATCAAAGCAAATATTTACTGACCTCTCTTCGCCAATTCGATGTGTATTGAACACAGATGCATGAAAATCGTCTACTGAATGTCAACTGAAAGAAAATCCATTAAATTTCGCCCGCATAGGATGTAGTTTAATTGGCCTATTTTTTTGTTTTCCATTTTTCTTTATTACAAATTTTTTTTTGAAGTTTATGCATTATTAAAAATAGCATCGATTGTTTATTCTACAAACTTCAATATGTCAATCAAGGAATGACAGTCTATTTGTTCAACAGAAATAATTATTGCTTAAAAAAAAAAAACTTCTATGTCAGCTGTTTAAACATGGGGTAAAATAAGTTAATATCAGAGGAATAGTGAAATCTGATTGGTTTAAAGTGGACAATAGTGACTATTCTCTGCTTTGTGATTGGTCAGAGTAAATTTTTGACATGGTTTGATATTTTTATTTTGTTTTATTTTTAAAAAGTCCATGTTCAGGTCAAACCGGGGCAGCACTGAGGGTTATTTTCTGGCTGGTGGAGCTATGCTATGGTTTCCTGTAAGTATGGGAATTTAGCTGATAAATTTGCATAAAATTTGCATATGTGATTAATTGTTTTCACCTGTTTTTCTGTTTGATGACTGTTGGTTAGGCATATAGTTTTACAGAATTTCTGAAGCATTATACAAAGAAAAATTGGCTGGAGCGGGATTCAAACCGGCGACCTCCTGAATACCGTACAGATGCTCTACCAATTGGACTATCCAGCTCTATATTGGTGGTGTCCCAAATAGTGAATTATTTGTGTCCGTTTGGCAGTCAGAAGCCATGAAACCACGTACATACTGCTATATCCCAAGGATAATTTCATTGATACTTATTGCAGCATTGCTGCAATCTGAGAAACAGTACATTTTATTTTAACTCTACTTTGTTAAAAAAAAATATGACTATAAACAAATAGCAAATAAATCATTACCAAGCAAAATGTCATGTGATATTATTTTACTCAATCTTTGCACATAATTATCTCTTGCTTGATAAGTATAATATTCACATGACTTTCAGGGTGGCAACCTGATTTTTATCAAGAAGATTATTATTTGTTTTGTGCTTTAACAATGTTTTCAAGGTAGTGTAGGCAGACCACTGATATTGGTCTCAAGTTTACTTTTTGGCTTAGGTAGGTTTATTAGATGATTTTGTTTTTGAACATATTTTGTTTATTATTTCATACCTTTATTATTTCAAAAAAGTGTTTGGTAGTTGACTGTTGGTCCATTAATTGGTCTTTGTCTTTTTTCTTGAACTATTGCTGTTCAAGTCATTTTTTGTTTATTACTTTCTTTAATTACTCCTATGAAATTGGCCTCAATTGGTTGTTTTGTTTTGTTTTTAGCCGATTATTTGTTTTGAACAATTTATTTTCTTACTATTTGCTTTGTTGGTGGGTCTGTTTGTCTTTTTGTTTGTTTTGTTTCTAAGTTAATATCTATTTCTTTCTTGGTTATAATTTCTGTTGTTTGCTATAACTTAATTTACTAATGAAACTGCATATATTTGTTGTTTGTTTGTGTTTTTTGTTTGCTTTTTGTAGGTCGGAGCATCTCTGTTTGCGAGTAATATCGGCAGTGAGCATTTTATCGGTCTCGCAGGATCTGGAGCATCATCTGGCATAGCCGTTGCAGCCTTTGAAGTCAATGTAAATCAAAATGAGTCATAAACATAGAAATTCAAATGAACTTTGAACTTCCCATTATTAAGGGAAGTCCAAAGAACATTTGAACTTGCTTCTGATTATTTTTTTGTTTAATTAGGTGTCGGTTATGACTTGAAGGAGAGCAAAGGTTACATTGTACAGTAGTGCTAAAAAATTGTTAAATTTTCCACGATACCTTCCTCATAGAGTTGTGATTGTGAAATGTTTAATTTCCAAAATTCATATCTGCTTAAAGGTACTATCATACTTTGGTAGCACACGTCACACCGAAACAGAAATCTTCACAGATTTACCTATAACTTACAGGGTATAAAGATGGTGCTGATAGAAAACTACCATTAGCATTTATATCAGCAGGGAACTACTCTCTAAATGCAAAAGAGTAAAAAATAACACTTGTTTCAAAATCGAGTTGTCCTTTAATCTTTAAAAACGAGTGGTGGTTATCAGTTCACTCTTTTGGAGTGGTTTTCCGTCTGGGACAGAGTGACAAATCACTCAAAACGATGCAAACTTCACTCCGAAAGAGTGGAAGATAACTTGATAAAGAGTTGTCCCTCATTATGGCTCTTCAAAGAGTGCTTACCACTCTTTTGTATTTAGAGAGTAGTCACAAGCAGAGTTATACAGAATTTGGTTGGTAAAATAGTCATGTGCTTAGCAAAATTTCCCCCTGGTTGGATTAATGTCTGTATATTGTTTTGTCTATTTTAGGCTTTGATTATTGTTCAACTGCTAGGATGGGTCTTTCTCCCTGTTTACTTGGCCGGCGGTGTCTTCACGATGCCCGATTACCTCAAGAAAAGATTTGGAGGAAAGCGAATCCAGATGTACGTGGCACTCCTCTCGTTAGCACTCTACATCTTCACCAAAATATCTGTAAGTGATGAAGAAATTGTTTTGAGACAGTTATCCGGTTTTTCTTTAAAGCAGGAGGGATCCAAGGTTTTGGGGAAAAAATCCACCCCTTTCTAAATTGAAAGAAAGAATTTAGTGAAAATAATTATAGAAAATCAGAAACAAATGGTAAATATTGAAAACCAATAAGAGATCTGATAGTCACAACACAGATAAAGTTGAGTAGACAGAAAATTAATGAATAATGGATAAAGTAAAGCAGGTTATTGTATTATTAGTAATCTTAGGCACAACAAAAAGTATAATTCATGTAGAAATGACAGTTTGACAGATTCCTATGAAAGTTTTTCAGGAGATTGGGGCAAAAGTTGTATTTCCTGAAAAATGAGTAGAAAACTTGATCAATACTTTTATTTTACAACTTTGGAAACGAATCAGTTTTACTGCCTGAGCTGCAAGCATATGAATACAATCTATATTTTATACCTATTACATATACAGAAAAGATATCACACTAAAAAGTAGGCCCTATGTGCTCTTAGAAGAAGTTTTAACTTCTGTGTGTTTATAATTATTACACCTCATTATTTTGTGTTTTTGTTACTGTACAGGTTGACTTGTATTCTGGAGCTCTGTTCATAGAGCAAGCGTTGGATTGGAATCTGTATGTAGCCATCATATCCCTACTAGCCATCACTGCTTTATACACAGTCACAGGTAAAACAGATTGATCAATTCAGCCCACAGTCAAGTTTAGGTAGAAGTTATCCTTCCTAATTTCCAATAACTTCAAGAATCTCTGCTTGTAGGCCTGATTTTTGTGAATGGCATTTTGCAAACTCAGCACCATAATAATTTAGCTTCTTTTAACACACTTTGTGAAGCAGAAGATATTGCAGATGACATTTCAATGTATGAAATTAGATTAGAAAACTCTGCAGATCAGTAAATAATCAACTTTTTTTTTACATTTCCCTAATTAGGAATAATATACCACATTGACAAACACAGAGAAATGCCATTTGTACATCCAAGCAGTTGGGTTAAAGACAAATTAACAGCACTGGCTAAAAACAAATGTGCAACAATTTTGACTATTTAATAATTTGTTTACATTGTCTTGTTTTTTGGTTGTTTTGTTTACATTGTTTGTTTATTTGTTTGTGTAAACAGGGGGCCTGGCAGCCGTCATTTTCACTGACACTCTTCAAGCAGTCATAATGCTCATTGGTGCTGGAATACTGTGTGTTATGAGTAAGTTTGGAATTTGTTTACTGAAAACTAAAAAATTTGGATTTTCTCCAGGCAGTAGTTTTTGCTGTTCATTTTGAATGGAAAATATGATTGTTTTATTGGCTACTTTTTAAGAACACAAAAGTTCTCAAGGTACCTTTACACCAAATAATAAATATGAAAACAGAACATATTTTTAGATTCAGTTGATAAATGAGGGAAATTCTTGAGTGTCCAAGAAGCTTTCTTCTTTTGTTTGTGGTTTGGGTTATATACTTTTAACCTGGGTATTCAGTTGATATAAAAATACAACAAAAAACATGAAAACAAAAACAAAGATTGTGCAAACTTGAAGATGTAAATTATATCATCAGCCATAAGCACAGCAACGTGACCTAGCTAATCAAACATTCATCTGTTTACTCCATCGCCTTGTAGAATATCATTTTAAGTTATCAGCATGTCATGTCGTCAGCAGACATAATCTGTGCTGATAATCTTTATTGGACTTTGAGTTTGCAAACAAAGTAAGGATGAAAGGTCAACTGAAAATTTTCCATTCATCCAGCATTTCATTACTCAACAATGAAATAAACTTGTCAACAACATGCATGGTACACCGGTATAGGCTAACTCAGTGGTTGTGTTTGGTAACTGACACACAGATCATAAACTGTGCACCAAAAACTGTATCAATCTATAAGTAGAACAATGACAATTAAAGGTACAATACATGATTGGTAAATTTGGTAAGGTTCACAGAACAGCGCTTACACTTTGTCTAATCCAACATGAAATAATAAATTGGAAAAATTTGAGTCAAAAAAATAGCGAAAACCCGACTCAATTTTTCTTTTGTAACATAAAGAATGGTTTTGATCTTATCCTGAGATCAAAACCTTGAAAATTAAAAAATTCAAATAATTGAATTTTGCACAGGTATGTTCTTCCTCTTAGCTCAGAGTTTTGGCAGCCATCTTGACAGTTACCCTCCTTCCTATTTTGTTCCTTTCCAGGTTTTATAGAAATAGGAGGGTATTCCGGTCTGAAGGAGAAATACATGTCCCCCATGGCCTATGCAAATATCTCCCTTCTTGATCCTACTAACGACTGTGGCAAGCCGCCCAACGATTCCTTCAATATGATGCGTGAACCGTCCGATCCTGAGCTACCCTGGCCAGGGTTTGTCTTTGGTCAGTCTGTAGCGTCCATCTGGTATTGGGCCACTGACCAGGTTGGTTGTTTCTCAGGACACTCATGAGGAATTTGTGTTTGGTTTTACAAGTACTAGTATACTATTGGTCAAAATCTGAGGATTAGGCCTACCTAAACTTTTGCCTCTATAGCCCGAATATCACTCAATGCAAGTTATATCTTCTCTGTCCTTTTCTTAACTTTGGCTCACTGCTGTTCAAGGTACAGTACAGGATTGGTAACATACCCAAACATAAATGTTCACAAATTTACGTATAACTTTCAAAGTATGAAGATGGTGCTGGTAGAAACATATACCATTAAGATATTTCCACCTGATGTATTTATCCAGAAATTAGTCCAACAAAGACCGAAAACAGTTTTGATCTTGGGGTAAGATCAAATTCAAAACCATTCTTTATGTTTTATAAGACCAATTGAGTAAGGTTTTCACTATTTTCTCATGACTCAGATGTCCAATTGAGCTCAAATTTTCACAGGGTTATAATTTCATGTAGGGCCCTACATGTTTGATCAGACAAAGTGCTTTTCTGTGACCTTTACCAATCATATATTATACATGTACCTTAATTTAGGTCTTTGTCTTCATAATCCAAAATTCAGGTTGTAACTGACTAGATTATTTCCTTTTGATCTGCTCAGGTTATTGTACAGCGAGCTTTGTCGGCTAAGAATCTGTCTCACGGGCAGGGTGGTACCCTGATGGCTGGTATCCTGAAGATAACACCCATGTTCTTCATTGTCATGCCTGGTATGATCAGCCGAGTACTATTCACAGGTGAGGACTCGAAAATGTATTAAAAAAAATAAATAAATAAATAACAAAAACCACACTGATACTGATATTCTCATTTTCATATTGAATGAGTTTAACTACACAATTTTCCAGCTTGCATAAAATTTGACTGGTAAAATGATGTTGTAGTATCAGGGCCAATTTCATAGAGCTGCTAAGCACCAGAATTTGCTTAAGCAGCAAAACCTTGATAAATATAATCAGTATGCTAGCCAAAACTCCTTGTGAATATTATGCTCAGCAAACAATGGCCGAATGCAAAGTCAAAAGCAGTAAACGTCCCATGAAAATTTGGTTTGTAATCCTGTTTGATCAAGGAAGATCGACTTGTCATGCTTAAGCAAATTGTGTGCGCAAATAAGCAGCTCTATGAAATTGGTCCCTGGGTGAATGTCTTAAAATTTGAAATATTTGAGTAGTGTATTTGTGTGAAACTTGTCCTCTTGTCATTTAGCCTTCGATAAAGATCCTGCTAGGATCCAAATGTGTCATATCCCTCCAAACTCCAAACTTTTTTAAAATGCACAAAATAGTGGCCTACATGCAGCTAGGTGTTTTATCTGTTGGAAAAGTACCTTGGAAATGCAAACCTGCTATGTATGTAGGGCCTATGTATAATGATTTTGAAAAATTACCTGACTGACAAACTTGATAGAAAAATTGGAGAGCAATTTTAGTGCTAAGAGTCAGAATTTTCCAACATTTCGATTCTAGCAGAATCTTTTTCAAAGGCTAGACCTGTATAATAAAATGCTCACCCATAGTCTTGGAATTGATCCTGCTAGGATCAAAATGGAAGACCCTCCTATAACTCTTATCAATTATCACTGGTCTGGTGAATTGAGCAGTCTTTGAAGAAGACCATTACTTGTTGAGATGAACATTTTCACAGGAGTTTTATTCACCTATGAGCATACCTCAATCTCATCTGTACGATCTGTCTTATCTTCTTCAGACCGAGTTGCCTGTGTAGATCCTGCTACGTGTTTGGCCGTCTGCAACAGCGAAGCGGGTTGCTCCAACTTGGCCTACCCACTACTGGTCATGAACATCCTACCAACGGGTAAGTACGTCTCCAAGAAGCTATGCCAAAGCTTTCTGAAGGACCAATTTGCAAGGACGGTTCAAAATGCAGGGCATGGCAAGCCCTTCCAGTTTTCCTCAAAATACGACCAGAGGTCAATTTCATAGAGCTGCTTATTTAAGCATAAAATTTGCTGAAGCATGAAAAGTCGTCCTTGGTCAAACAGGATTACCAACTAAATTTGTATGTGATTGTCACTGCTTTTGACTTGCATCGGGGAAATAAAACAAACCACCATTAAAAATTCCATTTGATATTCATAATCAGCGCACAACAGCCAAAAAACAATCACAAGTGATACACAACACTTTGGTTGTTAATCCCGTTTTTATTAAGACAGAAATTTCATGAGGGCTAAAGTGTAAACCTAGTCAGTATTAACTCATGTGGTCTCTTGTTAGATGGCTGAATATTAGAGCTCTTTGGTCAGAGTTGTAACGAGTCACTGTTTTTGTGTGACTCAAATCAAGTCGAGTCATTTTAAAGAATAGACTCGAGTCAATTAGGTCAAGAATGTTGAGTGACTAGTCAAATTGTGTACTTGAGTTGTGTCATTCTGATGAAAGACTCGAGTTGAGTCATTTAGGCTTTGGGACTTGAATCGAGTCGAGTCGCCAAAATATGACTCGAATCTGACTCAAGTCAACTTGACTCGAGTTATTACAACTCTGTCTTTGGTACTACGTCTACCTCAGGTTTAAGAGGCCTCATGTTGGCCGTCATGCTGTCAGCCCTAATGAGCTCACTGACGTCCATCTTCAACAGCGGCAGTACCATCTTCACCATGGACATCTGGAGGAAACTGAGGCGGTTCCCTAGCGACCAAGAGATGAGGACGCTAGACCGGAAGACCCGACGAAAGAGGGAAATGGAACTCATGATCGTTGGGAGGTATTGAACAAAATCTCATTTTGGCCAAAATTTGGTGTCAAAATAGTTGATTTAAAAAACCCAGGCTCTTTTCGACCAATTTTCTTATCTAAAAGTTATTCATGCTGTTCACTGAAAACCTGACAATAATCTTGTGTGTCAACTTTTGGGGCGTGGCTAGAAGGGATTGATGGCTATGTGTGGGTGTGGCTATAATTTTTGTGTTGGCAGTAGAGTGTCACTTTTGGAAAAAGTTGACACTAAATGCTAGAAAGCCAGCTAGGTATTCCTAATTCCCTAGTAATTAGCTTGTAAAACCCACAGAATCAGGTAGGGACTGAAAACCCAATCCACTTGTGGACTGAGCCGGACTTGAACTCGGTCCACAGAGGTGAAAGGGTGAGGAAAGAACCGCTATGCCAACCTGACTCCCCGGCTAGTTGGACCACACTCTCCAGAGGAGCAGTCTGTGGTACCTCACCAAGTCTGATGCTGAACCCAGTTGCTTGATCAAGACTTTGATAGCTAGTGACTGTTGTATTACCATCTCTCGTGGTGTATACTGCCTCTTTGCTTGTCATCAGGGTGTTTGTCCTGGTGCTGGTCGGAGTCAGCATTCTCTGGGTTCCCGTAGTCCAGTCCTCCCAGGAAGGACAGCTCTTCCAGTACATCCAGCAGATAGCTGCCTACCTGTCACCACCCATTGCTGCCGTCTTCATCTTGGGCATCTCGTGGGAGCGCATCAATGAGCAGGTAGGGGATAGGGGAGCTGCTTGTCGAAGACTCGGTGCATTCTCATAAAGCTGGGTGGGTCAGTCCTCCAGGTTGGTGCATGATCTCTGAGGTTTCCTCTTGTTGCACTATATTGCTTTATGTCGGAGACCTGTCGAAGGCTCAGGCCCCAAGGCTCAGACCCGAAGGCTCAGACCTGAATTCAGGCCTGGTCTGGCTTTTCAATGGCTGGCCTTAATCAGTATTTAAGTTTCTCTCCCTAAAGAATTTATTCTTAAGCTTATTCCACCAACTTCCTCTGACCTTAATGAGGTCATGATGACTTTTATGCCTCAATTTTACTTTCCTCAGGGTGCGTTTTGGTCACTGATGGCAGGCCTAGTGGTGGGCATCACCCGCATGGCCCTGGACTTTGTCTATGAAAGTCCAGCTTGTGGGGAAGTTGACCAGCGACCGCTAGTCGTCCAGAAGATGCTTTTTCACTACATGTATTTCGCTCTTCTTCTCTTCGGCATTACGTGCATTGTGGCGATTTGTGTTAGCTATGGGACTGAAAAGGTGCCTTCAAAATACGTAAGTCGTATGACTTTTAGAGTAAATTTCAAAGAAAAATACATTAGAAGTAATCTGTAAAGCAGTTCATGTAGCTATTACAGCAATAGCGTTCCGCACTAATGACGTCACACCATGCATGCACGCGCTCACACACCTCCACTCAGTACACGTTTGTATGGCCACGTTGCAATGTTTGTCTGAGGTTCGGTGCTATTTTTAGCGCAAGTGCGCAGTGCTATTTCTACTCATTTTGGCTGATGAGCAGTTTGCAGCAGTTTATTACATGTACTTGTATTGACCAATTTCTACAATTAGTCAGTTACCCAATGGAAAATGGCCCAAAAAGATTGTTTTTAACCTGGATCCATTTTTGTGTGAAAACTGTACTTCTTGTGAAAAACTACTAACTTTGGATATTTCTAGCAAATGTTCAGGGGCGTATCTGGTGGGTGTGTGTGTGTGGGGGGGGGGGGGGTAATGTGCCCTGGGTGCCCCTTTTAGGGGCGCAAAAACACAATGTAAAAACAGAAAAAAGAAAAAAGAAAGGTACATACTGCTGTTCTGTTGACGTTATTGGAAATCTAATCCAATGAACAAACAAAGAAAGCTTCCAATTTCAAATTGTCTGATTTTTTTTTTCATTGGCAAGTTGGACTTAGGGGCACCATTTTCCCCAAAGACGGCACTGCAAATGTTCCAGTTCTTATTTAAAAAAAACATCTTTCAATAATCACTTTTGGGAACAATTTTACCCAACCACGTGATGACATTCTGTGACAGATTTTAGTGCTGGATGTTGAAGAGTGACTTCGTTATTATACCTGTGCTTAAATTTCCATTGGCTAATCTAGAAATATTATTTTTGCCTCAATTGCTTTGAAAATCTTTGAGGAATTTTTAATTGCTATCCCACAGCTCTACCGTCTGACTTTCTCGACCCGCTTCAGCAAAAAGGAGCGCTTGGACGTCAACGACTTCATAAACAGGCAAAGTGCGCCCTCTACCTCCCGTAAGGAATACGCCGTCGAGAACGTTGCCATGGATATCATTAAGGAGAGGAACGACGAGAACAAAAGGGACGAAATGGGAAGTATCTCATCTGTTGACGAGAAGGAAGGCTATAGGACCAAGAACGGGGACACACTAAGTGCTCCGGATAATCTGAGCATCGATAGATCAGGTAGAAAGATGTGTCTCATTTTCTGTATTTTTCTTTTAGTTTGGCAAACATTCTACGACCCATGGTGGTCATTTTTTTATGGAAAGCATTTAAAGTGAGTTGCTTAACCACTTCAACCCAAGGAGCATCCCCACGTCATGGCCTCAGAATATTCATGATTGCTTTGTTATTTCCCTTGAAATGCATTAAATGGGGGCATTGCCTGGAACAAGAGGTTCTGTAAACCTTTATTGTCCCAAAAAATCTGCTCAAGTTTGTTAAGGGAGAGAAGCTTTAATACTGCTTGGGCTCACGTCCGACATCCTCCTCTTGTCAGCCCCGAGCTTCAATACAACACAGCTGTTTAAAATCAATAAAGCCTGGCTTCTTGATACTGTCCATCACTGTCAATGTAGACTCAATCTGTCAATCAGGTTTATGCCAACTATGATCCAGGACACAGCAGGGGCTTGAAGTTGATAGTTCAAAGCTGGGGATTATAGAAGCCCAAGATCCTAGGCAGAGCCAGGGCTTGGCCTGGCTTTTCAAATATGATCCAGGACACATCATCAGGGGCTTGAGGGTGATAGTTCAAAGCAAGGGATTATAGAAGCCCAAGGGCCCAGGTAAAGCCCAGGCCTAGCCTGGCGTTTCAGTGGCTGGGTCTGAACAGTATTCAAAGTTTCTCTTCCTAAATCCTGTCTTTTGAGTCCTGAATAAATTTTTTTAATATTTGATATTTTCTTAATTTCTTGCAAATTGACTGACACGATCAGTAACCAGCGACCAAACCCATCACTCCTGTTTGCGACAGTTCTACGACTGGTTCTGCGGATTTTCGACCAACGACCCGGAGGAGAAGATGACCAAAGAGCAGCTGTATCATGAGGAACTCAAACTCATGAACAAAATCCACCAAACTAAAGCCGAGAAAATCATCCTCAACATCTTTCTGGTCATCGTGCTGTGCATCGCTGTATTCATGTATTCATTTTGGGCATAGGGGTTTTTTAAAGGTAATGGGAGACTTTTGAGAACCGGTCTTCAAGTCAACAGCGCACGCACGCGCACGCACAACAGCGCAGGTGCAGAACAACGTGCGCATGCTCACAATTGCGTCAGGTGCGCTGTTGACTTGAAGACCGGTTCTCAAAAGTCTCCCATTTTAAAATTCAAACTTTTTCAGCATACCTTATTAACAGAAATTTTCACAGATTTATCTATAACTTACAGGATATAAACGACCAAAACAATTCTGATCTCGGGATGTGATCAAAACTTCTGTAAATAGATTTTTAAATACTGTGAGCGTTTTTCAGTTTTCTCAAAAAGTGGGCACTGTATGGTCCTTTCACAGATGACTGTTAGTGTAATTTTCTTGATATTTTTGCTCAAAAGTGTGCAGTAAAGAATACAAATTTTACAAAACATTTTGTCGGACAAAATAGTGCAATTTGTCGGACCTTACATATTGTGCTGTGATTGGTCAATTGGTCAAGGGGCGTGGCCTACTGGATTGGTGTATTGATCATCGGTGTGCTAAAGTACAGACACAATTACGGGTAAAAACACGACGTAAGATATGACGATGGTTTCATGTTGTGGTTCTGCTTCTTTGCTATCCATTTATTATCAATGCATTTATATGTACATATTTCATTTCTTTTTAATAAGCAATCATGCAGGGAGATTAAATCTGAATCAATTCTTAATTGTTTCTTTTTTGGTGAGGGAGGTTTTTTTGGTGCTCGTAAACGTTATACATTTGACAAATTGTAGCATTATCACACAACAATGCTTTAGAATCATTGAAAAGTAGACAAAGAAATTTTTTTTTTCCTTTCGCATTTTTGTGCCCTCTAAAAAAGGGCGCCCGGGGCACGTGTCCCTCAAACCCCCCCCCCCCCCTGCCCCCTCCCCCCCAGATATACCACTGACAGCCTTTCAATTGTATCAATAATTAGGCCTAATTGGTCTCCGCACTTCAGATGCCAATGCAAGAATGCTAACAAGCCAATTGAGATATCTAACAGTTTTCAAATTAACGATTTCAAATTTATATTTTCTACCAAGTTTAGGACCAATATCTTCCATTTGGAATGTGACTTAAACTCATACCCTGGCCAAGTTGGAATCAAACATCGGTTGACAAATAATATATTCATTTTATGTCAAAACACAATCGAGTGTTTTCAATTCTGGACAAAGGCCAACATTGAAAGTAGCGCTTCACTTTTATAACAAAAAACAATAATATAAATAGCTATTGAACATAAATATTTTGCGTACTATAAAAACAAATTTAAAAAAAGATTCCGACTTCTGAGTCTGTATATTTTGAAATAATTGCCTAAATTTTGCCCTAATATTGGAAATGGGTTTTTTTATTGAGATGAAAATATGTAAGGCTAGTCTAAAGGGGAAAACATAATTCTACAAAATCATTGAAGGTGACTCCTATGGTAATTCAATGAAAAATTGTATTCATACTTTTTAATCTGTTTTGCCGACTGCAGTTACGCTTTTGCTCTATTTTCTTCCACTGATAAAGACAACTATTACGTAACACACTTGTATATATCTTTGACAGCAATTCTTAAATTCTGTTTTCTTTTTCCTGTTTTTTTAGCGATTTGTCAACAACGCCTAGGTTTGACTTCACAGGGTACGCTATGAAAATACTCCAGGAATTACACGATGGCACGTTTTACAGCACTAACTATTTCAGCTATATCTTTGGTGAAGAAATGTAATGTCCTTTATCTAATAATCAAATAAATATAAAAATAGACGCCGAACCCTATGTTGTTAGGCACCGATACTGGCACAATATTATTAAGTGGGGCCATTATGTTCCCATTAAAGTTTTATACCGGAATTAAACCAAAAACCTACTTTCTCCAAAATCAGTAAAAATAATTTCTTGAGTGACATCAATGAATTTTGGCTATTTGGGGGATGGTTAAAGCCTAAGGTTACCATGCCAACTGGAAAATTGATTTTGCAGGATTCTTTAAGCTGTGACAATCACATATTATCTTTCCTTTGTGCAGTATGATATTATTATGTACATTATTTATTTTACAAATAACGGCACATATGTTCTTAAAGAGTTGTATGGTTAATTTTCACAAGACGATTTAGATTTTCTGATTTAGTTTCCACTCATTTGTTACGGTACTGCAAAGTCCTAATAGTTATGACAGAACAACCACAGGTTATGTTGTTCCATAAAGTACATATGCAACAAGCTATCCACATTAGATGTAGTATTCAAATACAGTATGGGTATCTTAGAGTTTGTTAGTTTGTATTGCAATTTACAAGGGTTAATCTTATGCTGCCTTACATAATTTCCATTCTGTTTTTAAATTGTACTGATAAGGGTTTTTATGTGTTATAGAATGGTCCAATAAAGTCGGTGAGCTGGGGTCGATCTCAAATTATGCAAATTGTTCTCAGTTGCTAAGCAATGTGTGATGTCACAATGCGAATCGCTATGGTGATACTAACAACTTATCTTAAGATTTGTAATTTTTGGTGTTTTGTGAAATCCAGCCCTGGGGCCAATTTCACGAAGATTGATCTAAAATGAGAATCAATCTTAATTGCTAAGCAAAATGTGATGTCACAATGCAAATTGCTATGGTGATGCTGACAACTTATCTTAGGGTTAATCAGGGGCGAGTTTTGTGAAATCTAGCCTTTGAAGTCTGGTCTTTGAAAATGAGACGGCTGTGAGTCGTGTTTGATTCCAGCTATGGTATAGTTGATGCAGTTGGACCGATTTGGCCGGAACTAAGTCTAGTCCAGCGGAGTCCATAAGGGGCAACCAATGCGTAAAAGTCAGTGATAGTTGCGCTGGTGTCATCCGCAAGTCTTACTTTATATTCATAACAGCCATGCCCTGTGTAGGCAGGGCACCAGTGAAAACAAATGCTGAACTAAACCAGAATCATTTGCATTGTCTCACTCAAACGTTTTCACTCTCCAATTTGGCAAAAGTACAAACAGCTATCTTCAAAATCTCCCACTAACAATTGACAAAAATGTTCCCAAAAAAAATTGTTTTGCCAAAAAATAGTTTCAAAAATATGAATAGAAATTATACATTTTTGTTTTAGTTTTTTACTTTTTTAACAAAGTACGAAAATGCTTTATACACAAAGGGAGTAAAGGGATAAAACAACACAAAAATGCACAATTTCAAAATATATTACCTCTTCGACAATATCTGACCCAGTTTCTCAGAAGGAGATCAGATGAATCGGGAAAAAAACAAACAAAAATACAGAAGAATAAAGTATTATTCCAACTGGATATTTCGAGCCACTTCCATAGAAATGCTAAAGCACACAAAACTGCATAGAGCTGCATAATTCTTGCTTTGATAGTAATTTGAGGGTTACCAACCAAACATCCATATGGAGTGCACTGCTGGCGACCGGTACTCGGCTGATATTAGCTCGGTGGCGATATTTCCTGCTTTTTTGGTTGAGTTTGGGGCTTCTTACTCCGAGGGGTCGGCAAGTACCTCGATGCTGCTCTCCGAGGCGTGTGAGCTGCTCTCTGTGATACCGTTCTCCTCCACGCTGAGCCCGAGGACCTCTCGGATGGTCGTTGGGAGGTCGGCAAACTCGTACAGCTGCTGGTAGATGGCCTCCGCATTCTGCAGGATCTTATCGGCGTCCAAGTTGCAGGAGAGCTCATTCACGTGCTGGTAGGATGAAAGAAAGGGTATATCGGTAAGCATTTTTAGGGAGAGAAACTTTCAATTCTGGTTTGGTCCAGGCACTGAGAAGCCAGGCCAGGCCTGGACTTTGCCTGGGATCTTGGGCTTCTATAATCCCCTGCCTTGAACTATCAACTTCAAGCCTCTGCTCTGTGCTGGATCATAGTTGGTACTACAGGCCTTAATAAAGACTTGAAGCTATGCATGGTGGAAGTACTAAAAGCTAAAAGAAAGTAGGTTTGCGGTGACACCATGTAATCTCTTCTGTGAGAGTGTGTGGTTCTGAGAAGAACCATTGGTATTATCGAACAGAGCACACTGTTCGGAACATCTAGATAACACTAACCAGAGACAAAACCATGTGCGGCCAAACCTGGGGCCAATGTCACAGCCCTGCTTAGCACAAAAAAACTGCTAACCATGATATTTCTGTCTCAATAAAAACAGGTTTAACAACCAAATTCCCATGCACTGTGTATCACTTGTGATTGTTTTTTTACTGTTGTTCGCTGACCACAAATATGAAATGGAATTTTTAATGGTAATTTGTTTTATTGAGCAAGACATTTTGTGCTAAGCAACTTTTTTTGTGCTTAACAGCTCCATGATGATGAAATTGACACAAGGGGCCAATTTCACAGCCCTGCTTAGCACAAAAATCTGCTAACCATGAAATTGCTGTCTTAATAAAAACAGGATTAACAACTAAATTTCCATTTGATATTCATGGTCAGTGAACAACAGCCAAAGAACAATCACAAGTGATACACAACACATGGAAATTTGGTTAGCAAATTTTTGTGCTAAGCAGGGTCATGAAATGGGACCCAGGTGTATGGAAGTGGGCAAGGGTTTATTGAATACTGGCATAAGACTGTACTCACCTTTAAGATGCTACTGAAGTCAAAGTTTTCTCTCTCTAAAAGATCCCGCTCACCATCCAGAATCGCCAGACACATCAGAAAGTGGAAGTTCTTGCAGGGGAGCTCCGTCCACATAACCTATGTAAGATATGGACCCAAAAAAGAAAGAAAAATTAAAGAATAATCAAATTATTTCGTAGCAACTTTCAGAAACTGCTTGGAGTAAAGTCGTTCCTCATTTTGATACGAATATGAATGATGGAGGACAGTGTTTTTTTCTTTCTGATTTTGATTTCAGAAAGCATAGGGCTGGGAATTTTTATGCTACCACCATTTTGTTTCCTAAATGAAATGCAGGGCTTGAGATACATGGCGAAGCTGGAGCCGTTATCTGGCTTTGTCATGTCGTGGCCCAATCCCTTCATTTCGTCTTTGAGCCTCAAATGGCGGTAGAGAAATTAGTCCCAAGGCAAGCCTCAAGCAAGGAGCCTTTCTCAAAGCTTGACTCCAGCTCTGGCTTTGTTTCTGTACTAATCCATACGCTGAAAATATAGGTGGTGGTTTTTCATTGAAGCTGAAGCTCTGTTTTCCTTTTCAAACCAGAGGATCTACTTCAGAACAGCAGCCAAAGTCTCTATTTTGATACCCGTAATTTTAAAATGGATTCACAAAATGGAGCCGGAGCCAGAGCAGGAGCCCAGGGCCGAGTTTTTTTAAAAGCCCCTGGTTTCGTCAAGGATCTTGGAAATAAAATAACTACAGTCGAACCTCATTAATACGAGCTCTCTTAAGACGAGATCTCGGTTAAGACGAGCATATCACGCCGGTCCCGACCGAGTTGTGCACGTTTCTATGGGGAAATATTTGCTTAATACGAGCACTGATAATACGAAAAACCTTTTAATACGAGCGTTTTGGGCTGACCCAGTTGCGTGAAAGTCATTGTAAACAACCCATTTAATACGAGGATTTTTTAATCTGGCTTCTTTTAGAATCGATTTTCGGATTTCTTTGTAAAGATTAAGAAAAATCCCACCACCACCAAGTTGCTGTTGTTTCATGTTACCGAAAGCTAAATTCACCGCAGCGCTAATGCCCACTAATCCCCTCCTGCGGTTTTACCAGCGGCTTGCCCAGTGGAAAGTGTAAACAAAAAACCAGACAACGTACGGCCCATAGTATTTTCTTTTATTGAGCGTGATCCACGTGGGTTTTTTGGCTGTCACGAAAGTCAAAACCCGCCCGAGGAAAACGGCGAGGTCTTCCATTTTGTCGATTCGTTTTCGTAAGGAGAAAAACTTCTTCATTTTTTTTTCAAAAATCAAACAAAGTCCACGCTAATTTCCAGACAATTTTACCTTGCTGATGACGTGTAAGAAGGATTTTGGTCACAACAAATTCTTCAAAGTGTAGCCAACATGTATCCGAACAAAATAATATTCCATGAACGGACCGATACGATCTGACTGCGGCCCGACCGATCGGCCGATGTTACAGCTACACGTGGTCACCATGCACGTGATTGGATGGGTTTCGTTCATGCAATGCTTCCGCATTGGTCACCGTTACGAAGTGCCGACATAGCGCAAATTTTGTGATTGGCTACATGAAGGGAAGGGGGAAAAAGACAGATGTTGGACTGCTAAAAAACCCGACATCTTAAAAAAAATAATCCGTGTCAAAAAAAAACCCAAAAAACCACGAACGCACTTATTAATTTAAGTTAAAATGGCGCCCTCTCGTGTCCATCAAAATATCACTGGTTCCCTGCGGTGCACATTGCTTCATACTGCACACATTGTTTGGCAACCAACTTGTCTGAACGTGCGGTGCTAACGTTCGTCGCTGTCATCCACTCGCAATTTTCATGTCGTTTTCGTGTTGCATTATTTTTATTTACTTGGTTTTTATTATTCTTACATATTGTAATGAAATCCCTTTTACAACCGTGACAATTCAACAAAATGAAATTTATCAAGCACATTTATTAAGTACTTCTAAAATGTAAACACGGACTTGACACGTAATTATGGGTTACCGGAAGGATAGTGCATGCTGTATGTGCAGTGTACTGCACACACGTGCATTTTGGTTGACAAAATATGGATCCCGCATAATACGAGGCCCCGCTTAATACGAGCATTTTCGGTAAGTCCCGGCGACCTCGTATTAACGAGGTTCGACTGTATACCCCCAGAGGGCGCTGTTTACTAAATCCATTGAAAACTGAATCATAACACACACTTGAGGGCGCTATTATCTCACTTAAGATTTAATTGAAAAACAAAATTCAACAAAAAGTTTTCAAATTCGAAAAAACGAGAGGATCTATTTAAATAAAATTGTGAGGAGTTGTCCTTCCGGGCCGATCCAACATACCTCCCAGACTCCGCTGATGTCCTCGATCGTAAACTCCCTCTTGAACCAGATGAGAAGCCAGCGGAAACAGAAATACAGATTACTGCATTCTTTGGATTCTGAAAGGGAAAAATTGTGACAAACATTAGAAATGTACACAAATCTCAATCTGCTGTAATCAAGATGCGAGACACTCAGTATTAAACCACATTTGATCGTGGCTCGCGTACACTATTTCAAATCTCAAAACGGGTCGTGCTTTTGGGTCTTCACGTTTTTCAATCCATCCGAATGAAAATTGAAGAATTGATTTGTTTTAAACACACTTTTCCTCTATTTTGGGTGTAATTTTGCATAATTTCATCAAAACCTGAAACCTGTATTATAATGAAATCAAGAATTCATCACACTGCGAGGGGTGGGGTGGAGGTGGGGTTTGGGGAGGGGTGTCATGACTTACGGAGGTAGCCGTAGAGCTTTGGATCGACGATCTGCATCAAGCTGTTCAGTTGCATCAGCTGATTCCTCATGCCTTCTTGCTCCATGTCAAAGTTCATGACCTGTAGGTCAACGCAGACAAATCAAAGACAATACAGTCATAAACAAACTGGGGCCAATTTCATGGAGCTGCTAAGCACAAAAATTTGCTTAGCACAAAAATGTCTTGCCCAGTAAAACAAACCACCGTTAAAAGTTCCATGTGATATTTATGGTTAGTGAACACCAGCCAAAGAACATTCACAAGCAATACACAACATATGGACATTTGGTTGTTAACCCTGTTTTTATTAAGACAGAAATGTCATGCTTAGCAAATTCTTGTGCTAAGCAGCGCCGTGAAATTGGCCCCTGAACACTTAGCATTTAGTTTCGGAAGAATCTACATCCTTGGTGACATAACATGATTGTAAGTCTGACTGTGTGATTGTTAAGAAGGGACCTTCTTACCAGTTTGTGCTCGTCAAGGAAACCGACAAAACACCAGAAGGCGTCGACCTCCTTCTCCATGACGATGAGAATTGGAGCCAGTAGATCGCTCATACCCTGCACGTAACCTAACAACGGAAGGAACAAAAAAATAAAAAACAGTTAAATTCACTGTGCAGAACAAGTGAAAGCTCCGTCACAACTCCAGCAAATGTTTTGTACAAAAAAAGCTTTTGGTCATTGACAATGGTCCAGCTCAAACCAAAATGTGAAGGTGACGCCTATACTCCCTACACTGCAGATTGTTCTAGTTGTTATAGTGCCGTAGTTTGCAGCTGCTTTTTCTTGTTTTGCAACAGGGAAATTTGTTATAAACTCAAAATTAACAATAATTATAATAATGCGTGTATCATAAATGATCCTTGGGATATAGCAGTCACACTAGTGGTTTCATGGCTTCTGACTGCAAAACGAACAAAGATAATTGACACCACCAACATATAAAGGCTCGATAGCTCAGTTGGTAAGAGTGCCGGTACGAAATCCCGGATGTCGCTGGTTCGTATCCTGCTTCAGTCAGTTTTTCTTTGTTCACTTCAATAATTACATGTATAATTGTATTCAAACTTGCCCCATTGTCTATAACAGCATTAAAGATTTTAAAAAGACCAGTTTCCTGATAAAATTGCATCACAAGTGTCACAAAATACATTGAAATACACTTCTAACTTCTGTTTTGGTTCTGCAAAGAAATTTTTTGGGTTTTCTTGTTGGTTGGCATGGAAATGTGGTTGTCACATTAGAAATGAAAGAATTCTTGTTAACAAAATTATTTTGTCTTACCTAAGTCAAAGTTGTACTGGCAGTACGTCATGAGAATATCGTTCAGCACTTCCAGATGTGGATTGTGGTCCCCCTCGAAAAATGGATGTGTCCGGTCCGTCCGAATCACGTCCTTATCTAGAAAATAACAGATTCAACGCACAAAAATAAACATTTCTGGTTGGAAAAATCACATGAAATTTGCTCAGTGCAAGATCAGTCTTATTTATACTGTGAAGAGACGATCAGTCTTGTTTCAGTGTGAGGGACTGGTTTCTCCACACCGTAGGGGTGGAGATATTCATTGCTGCCTTGCTGTGGACTAGGTACCCCTACCAGTCCTATTTGTATTGTGAAGAGACCATCAGTCTTGTTTCAGTGTGAGGGACTGGTTTCTCCACACCATAGGGGTGGAGACATTCATTGCTGCCTTGCTGTGGACCAGGTACCCCTTCCAGTCCTATTAATACTGTGAAGAGACCATCAGTCTTGTTTCAGTGTGAGGGACTGGTTTCTCCACACCATAGGGGTGGAGGCATTCATTGCTGCCTTGCTGTAGACTAGGTTACCCCTTCCAGTCCTATTAATACTGTGAAGAGACCATCAGTCTTGTTTCAGTGTGAGGGACTGGTTTCTCCACACCATAGGGGTGGAGACATTCATTGCTGCCTTGCTGTAGACTAGGTTACCCCTTCCAGTCCTATTAATACTGTGAAGAGACCATCAGTCTTGTTTCAGGGTGAGGGACTGGTTTCTCCATACCATAAGGGTGGAGGCATTCATTGCTGCTTTGCTGTGGACTAGGTACCCCTTCCAGTCCTATTTATACTGTGAAGAGACCATCAGTCTTGTTTCAGTGTGAGGGACTGGTTTCTCCACACCATAAGGGTGGACTTGGTACCCCTACCAGTCATATTCGTCCTATATAAAGACCATCAGTCTTGTTTCAATGTGAGGGACTGGTTTCTCCACACCATTACAGAGATGGAGGCAATAAGACTAGGAATCCCTTCCAATCTTATTGCTGCCTTGCTGTGGAATAGCAACCCTCCCCAGTCCTTGTGCAAACTAATAAAGGATAAATGATTGTTGAATAAAAGACATCTAACAAACTAATGCATGTACCGGGTACATGTACAGGCTTTTAAAGTCCTCTGTCATGCATTACCAGCCCTGGGATGGATAGCGAAGTTTTAAAGGATTGTGATGAAAATTTGAGAAGTGAAATGAAGGCATGGTGTGTACCTTTGATGGACATACCTATGATGCTCCTGTTTTCACAATATTTGGTGCATCTCTTCTCCTGTTGCGGTGTGATCGTCTTCCACTGTGCCTTCATACAGAAATACTCATCCCTGGATCGGGGAAAAAACAACAAGCAGGGAGCCATCGGTGAGCTGACCGCAATCTATTTCCCCTTTCACACTATACAAAAAACTGTTAAGCCTAGGACTCAAGTTTAACCTGGGTTAAGGTTAACCCTAGGTTAAGCTTAACCCTGGGTTCCTTAACACTGCATTATATTCCTATCTGTATCATAAGCACAGAGTTTTTGTAACGTAATTTGCCTCTTTTTTGCATATTTGCATGAATTTCAAGGAACCATAAGTATGTACTTACTGATTCCAATAAAACATTTCTTTTTATAAATTGGAGTCTTTCAAAATGATTGAACAAGGAATATTAAGTCAAAGTCAGTTAATTTGTAACTTACGTTACCATGGAATTGCCCTATTACATTCTGCTGTTCCAGGCTGTTGAAATATGTGTAAACCGTCCCGATATGTGGCAAAGCACAGTAGCCAAACCATTGACAATTATAAGATCAGCTTGAATTCTTCACACTTTGATAGCAAAGCATTTATTCACAATCGGACAACAACCAACTATAGGGCTGAGCCGACTTCTTTCCTCAAGCTTGTCCACAACTGATCGGACATTTTGTGAAAAACTTACTCCTTTTGTTTCCTGAGCGTTGTCCTTTCTTTACTCGTTGAGTTCCAGGGGTAGTACTTCAGCAGGAACTTCCAGACATCTTTCCTCAGGGAGGGAACTAAACCCTGTAAAAAATCCAAGACAGTCTTCTTAAAGGTACAGTACATGATTGGTAGCATACCCAAACAGAACTGTTCGCAGATTTACGAATAACTTTCAGGGTATGAAGATGGTGCTGGTAGAAACATAGGGTTAAAATATTTCCGCCTGAAATGGTGTATTTATCCAGAAATTAGTAAAACAAAGACTGAATACCGTTTTAATCTCGGGGTAAGATCAATTAAACCATTCTTTATGTTTAAGAAGAAAAATTGAGTCGGTTTTTGGCTATTTTCTCGTGATGTCCAATTGATGTAAAATTTTCAAAGGTTTATCGTTTCATGTACATGCTGGATCAGACAAAGTGTGAGTGCTGTTCTGTGACCTTTACCAATCATGTATTATACCTATAAAGGTAGTATTATACTTTGGTAGCATGCCAAAACAGAAATCTTCACATATTTACCTCTACCTTATACTGCCCATGACCAAATTTGGATTTTTAAAGAAGCCGCAGAGCCTGTGCAAAGCCCAGGGCTAGCCAGACTTTTCAGTGGCTAGGCCTGACCGCTATCAAAGTTTCACTCCCAAAGTTCCCAAATGACTTGCAGCTCAAGAATGTAACCACCTTACCCCTCTGAAAATCTTCCTCAGAAGTTCGTCGGTGTCGGTCACTCGTCCCTCGCTGTCCATGTGGCTGGCCCACTCTTCCTCGGTCAGTGGATCCCTCCTCTCAATGTCCGGCCTCGGGCCAAGTTTGCTCTGTGGTCAAGGGACAAAGAATCCATCTTGTTAATACTAGGTACTGTTTGATAGTCTTGGTTCACAACGTTATTATTACCGGAACGTACGAACCAATTCCCCTCATTGACCCGCACGCACGTACATGTAAGTAAAGACCTCTCTGTAACAACGTCTTGGGAATCCTGTAAAGGCTGTGAGTTGCGTGCGCACCTCGTTATGTACCCCGCTACGTTGTCTCCATGACACACTGTTGAATATGTATGATTACCTTCACTGGCCTTCATGCACGGATATGTATGTTAATGGGAGACTTTGGAGAACCGGTCTTCTGATTAATAGCGCAGGCAAAATAACGTGTACATGCTCACAATTGCATGCGCTGTTGACTTGAAGTTGAAGATCGGTTCTCCAAAGTCTCTCATTGGCCAGATGGCTGTGTCTGACTTCAAAAGTAACGCATGCGCAGTGTGTTTCCCAAGGATTCCCAAGACGTTGTTAGTGACAGTTCCGTGCATACATGTGTGCGGATTACCTGCACACGTACATATGTACGTGCGTGCTGGTCAGTGCGGTTCGAGTATCCACTACACCAATAACGTTGTGAACCAAGACTACCTGTTTGACTGATTTTGGCCGATTCTCAGGGTGAAAAAAGAGATTTTAACGATGAATATGAAAAATTTGGAAAAAGATCCTTGACATCACTTGGGGGAACTGACTCTCAAGAGCGTGTTGAGAAGCCACTTACTTCTGGAACGATCATCTCATAGCTCTGCTCAGCCTGGGAGTTGACGGACAAGAAGTTGGGAAGGTCGGACATGAGCTCTGCGCACTCGTCGATGGGTCGACTGGCCGACGGGGCCATCAGGGCATCCTTCAGGAAATTGGTCACCTTGGAGAAGCCGCCCATGGTCACACTGTAAGGCTCCTTGAAGAACTTCTGCACAAGATAAAAACAAGAGAAGGATATTTTGTCTAATTTTGGGTATATAAGGGGAACGGGTCAACTCGTACCTTCGCCAACTCGTACCTTCGCAACTGCAAGGTCATGCCAACTCGTACCTTCATACAACACGTACCTTCGGTTAAGACAACTCATACCTTCGCACCAAGTCAACTTGTATCTTCGGTTAATACAACTCGAACCGTCATGTCACGTCAATCCAAGGAGCCAATATAAGGATTGTTCGGCAAAATTTTAAAAAATTGTTAAAAAAATAAAATGGATTCAAATATACCCGAGTAAAAAGACATGTTTCAAAACGAAACAACTTGTAAGCAAGTTTGAAAAGTTAACTCCAAAAATCTCCATTTTCAATGGCTACCTGGTACATGTACTGTTTACCTTGTCTATTGCACGATTAATCGCATACAGAACAGCACCGTCAGAGCAATGGACGCGACCCTCCAAAATCTCCAAAAGCACATTTGGAAATGCCACAACTTTGGCCTCGGAAAATGACAACCGGCCGTCGACGCTGGGCACGAAGGTCAGATTTGAGGTGGTCACAAAGGTCACATAGCCGTCAATTTCTGTCATTGAGGACGACAACGACAAAAGGTTCTGTCCATTCCCAGAATCCGATGCATCCACGACGTCCCATTCTTCAGACTCATTGAATTCCTTTGAGGAGCCCACGTTTGTGTCCCCGTCAGTTTTGTCTTCGGAGGGACACACCAATCTCGTGTTTTGGTCACCGTCTCCACCTGACTCGGAGAAAGGGAGGTGGTGGGAGATATTCCTCCGTACGGCCTCGAGAATTTTCGCCTTGAAGTGTTCCATTTTATCAGCTACCTCCATGGTTGTGCGAAGTTTTGTGTTTCAAATAAGGGTGTGCATCTACGTTTAATTTACTAACCGTTTAAACCAAACTTTTTCACACGTTTAAATGTTTAAACGTTGGTCTGCGGCAGGTAAATTTAAGATGCAGGAAAATTAAAGACATTTTATTCCATTCTTGTTGGGGGAGTATTTAATCGTGAACCCCAAATCACGAAAGGTGGCGTCACGTCAGCGATGTGACTCTCCGACCCTTATACTTTACAAGAGGAATAAAAGTATTTCAATTTTCCCAATTTGCCATTTATGAAAACCTGACCCGAAGGTATTAAAATAAGTTGACTTTCCAACCACAGTTACTGGGCAGTAACAAACAAATTGGTATGATGTGCGCATGCCTGCCAATAGGCAAAGGTCAACGTAACTGGAGATTTTCCTTCAGCCTTTATTCTGCTCCGATCAGAACAGAACATAGATAAGATATACATCCCTTTGTTGTTTGGCCCATTTTGCCGACAAAAGACGTTCATGGTGTTTTTTTTCTTGACCCAGAAATCTGAACCCAGCTTAACAAAAGACCTGCCAATTATGATGTGTTGACACAGCTGGAGACAGTTCAGGAGTTGGAGACATAATAGGTGGAGACATAATAGGAGGGGGGGGGGTGAGATCGTGAATTTATTTTGGAGTAAAGGGCTGGTGGTTTATAGCTTCATCCAATAATGATCCTCGATTGGCTATCATGATCAATGCTATTGGTTGACACTGCATTTTGTGACAGCTACTGAAAGTTCACACGCACGTGGTTGCCTGAAAGCCGCTGGTCCCAGTTTGTTTGATGGGTTGTTAATTCATGTGTTGAATATACTGTGGGTACCAACCAAGGAAAGCAAAGTAAACCTATTCGGAGGTTGATGAATATTATGCCGGCTATCACTGTAGTTTATTGTTATATTCTTTGAGGTGTTTTCTGCTGGAAATAAAAAAAGTTTCGGCCACTTGGTAATCGGAGTTGAGTGTCGTGAACAATACTTTATTGTACAGTGTATTACATTGACAAATAGAGGGACAAATGCAAACAAAAACACAATGGATTTTTTTTGTCGTTTAAACGTTTACTAAAATACTGAACGTGTAGTGCCTTTGTACACGTTTAAACGTTTAAACGTTTAACCTGGCACAGCCTTAGTTTCAAAGAATAGAGTCAATAGACCCTCATTTGCTGTGGTGGTGAACTTTTACGGGTTTAAAATGAGGACAATCCACTGTAGAAAATCACCATTATCTAGATTGATGTCCACTACAGAAAACCAGCACTATCCACGCTGATGTCCACTTCAGAAAGCCAGCACTATCCTTATCGATGTCAACTGCAGAAAACCAGCACTTTCCACTGATGTCAACTGCAGAAAACCAGCACTATCCACACTGATGTCCACTGCAGAAAACCAGCACTATCCACTGATGTCAACTGCAGAAAACTAGCACAATTCACACTGATGTCCACTGCAGAAAACCAGCTAGCACTATCCACTGATGTCAAATGCAGAAAACCAGCACAATCCACACTGATGTCCACTGCAGAAAACCAGCACTATCCACACTGATGTCAACTGCAGAAAACCAGCATCATCCACACTGATGTCAACAGCAGAAAACCAGCACTATCCACACTGATGTAAACTGCAGAAAACCAGCACTATCCACACTGACATCCACTACAGAAAACCAGCACTACCCACAGCAACCACCACTGCAGTGCAGTATATCAGCATTACACTGTATCTATCCAGTAAGTCCAGTCCAAGCAAAAATGAAGGTGCTAATTCTAAGAACTCACAACAGGAAGTGTGCTTACTTCCAAGCTAAAGAGATTAAGACAATAAGCTAAGAAAGTTGGTGAAGGCCAAACACAGCTCTGCTGATGAAATCATCCAGTAAATGTTCCAGTGCTTAGGTCTAAGTGTCTTGTTTCTCAAACCACATGACTGAAGGTTGTGTACTGTCAGTCTGACACCAAGTGTCTTTTATTACACACATTCCACCCACTAATGGCTTTACACCATGCAGCTATTTAATAGCTTCAAGCTTTAATGTAGTCAGGAGGCCAGTTTCTAGTAAACCCATTGTGCCTTGTCAGACATGCCCTGCTTTCAGTCCAGTGGTCAACCATTGTTGACCACTGGACTGCGCAAATGCCCCTGTACCTATGAAAGACTCTGAAGACAGTAACAATAGGTTTAAATCTCTAAGCAATATTCTGCTCCACTGACTGGTGAATACAATAGGGACAAACTCTCTGACCCAGTAAATTAATACCCATTTTAATTGGTTTAGCAGGGCGTGGCTTAAAAATACCCATTCAAAGTTGTTTTCAAATAGAGGCCCATAAACAAAGCTGACAATTAACCCCATGAATAGACAGCTAGGTTTTTGAAAAAAATTTTGGGAACAAACTGGTTTGCACAGGACATGGTTAGGGTGTCCAAAAGAATCTAATTTGTCATTGAATGTATTTTCATGGAGGAATTAGGAGTACAAGTCTATTAATTGCAGTTGAATACAGGGGGCCTAAAATATCTTTACAAAAGGTGTCATAAGGATACCCTGATACCCCTCAGGATAAATCCTTAATGAGCTTTTGGGTATGTACTTTATTTATTTATTTATTCATCTCATCCAACAGCAGAGTAACCAATTACAGGGCGAGGTAAACAAGCAGAATTATAAACAAAACAACAAATAAAAATATCACATTAGAAAATGAAGCATAGATACAAAAAAATAAATAAATGTAATTAAATAAGATTATGTAAATATATCAATGTAAGTAAATAAATAAATAATACATAAACAGATAAATAAATTATTGAATAAATAATAGAAACAAATGAATGAATAAATAAATAATGAAAAAAAAAAAAAAAAAAAAAAAAACTTACATCTGTATATATACAATCTTCAGGATGTCACCGGTTCGAATCCCGCTCCAGTCAATTTTTTTTTTTTTACTTTTCAATGACTTTAAATCCAGTCAGTTTCCCTTCTGGTTATTTGATGATTCATCTATTTATATGTAATTTTTTATTATAAAACATACCGCTATATCCCAAGAATCATTTAATATTAATTTTTATTTTCTTTGTTCATTTACAGTAAATTACATCAATTACACATATATGTATTTTTTTCCAATTTGTTGCCAAACCCAAATCAAACCAAAGTTCAGATAAATTTGCTGAACCTTGGTCGACCAAACCGCACAAGAACTTGAAGCTTGATTCTTAGTACTAATGGAGAAAGAAACAAACAAATTTTGAAAAAAAAACTTACCGCGGCAGACGTTTCACCCATGATCTTGAGTTCTGTGAAGGACTGTGACAGAGCGTCAGTGTTGTGGGGAAGGACATTAAACTGGCAAGAATCTGTCAAGGATCTGGAAGGAAAAAAAATTCATGAAAGTTTAGACGGTAAACCAGAGAACTGTGTGGCCGAGTGGGTGACTGTGAACATTGCAAAAAGATTTGGTTGGTAGGACTGTTTTTGTCGAGGAAGATATTTCATGCTAAGCAAGTTTGTGTGTGTAAGCGGATCTAGGAAAATGGCTTCTGATTTCAAGCAAATTTGGAAACAATCTGTGACAATGAGTGACAATGAGTGACAATGAGTGACAATCTGTGACAATGAGTGACAATCTGAGACAATGAGTGACAATCTGCAACAATCTGTGACAATGAGTGACAATGAGTGACAATCTGCAACAATCTATGACAATGAGTGCATATCTGTGACAATCTGCCACAATCTGTGACAATCTGCCACAATCTGTGACAATGAGTGACAATCTGCAACAATCTATGACAATGAGTGCATATCTGTGACAATCTGCCACAATCTGTGACAATCTGCCACAATCTGTGACAATGAGTGACAATCTGCAACAATCTATGACAATGAGTGCATATCTGTGACAATGAGTGACAGTGAGCAACTATCTGTGACAATGACTGACAATGAGTAACAATCAATGACAATCTTTGAGTATAGGAGGAAGACTTACTTTGAGACAGTGACGTGCTTGTGCATTTCCTGGGTCAGCCCTCTGCTCCCACCATCGTGGAAGTGCAGTGGGGGAAGCGAAACACCGTCCTTCAGGACAAACATGAGGTAGGACCAGCCTAGGTTGCGCTTGGACCGCCGAATGGTCTTGACGTCCACCATGGGGAAGCTCATGGCGAAGCGGCTGCGCTTGCTGGGTTGGGCCACGGTCACGCTCTCTGGGTTAAGAGGATCGGACGAGAACGGGATTGGTGGAAGGCAACAACAGCACACCGCTAATGAACATTCTTCGAAGTTCGAAACGTACCCTCCCAGGGAAATTTTGACTGAGAGCATCCTAAATGCAGTATCACCATTGGCCAAGCTGTGATTTGGACGTGGGCCAAGTTGGGCCATGAAGACTCCATGGGCCGAGTTGGTCCAGTAAGACCCCACAAGTATACAAGTAAAACTCCCAGATCCAACAATTTAGTGTCCTTCAATGTCAGACAAGACCATCAGGGCTCAATTTCATGGAATCCATTACCATATGCCAAAATTCTTCGCTTACGATAGCAGACTTTTTTTGCTAACATATTTAACGGAAGAGATTTCTTTCTTGCTATGCTATATAATGTAGCAAGGACTTTCAGTAGAATGCACATGACAGCGCGCTGGCAGAAAACAATCAAGGTTATAGCCTGGAAATTCTTTGCTAACTGATTAAGCATCAAAAGACTTGCTTCCAGATTCCATGAAATAGATTTCACACAGCAGTGCACATATTTAGCACAAAAATAGGCCGTAACGGGTTCCCTGAAATGGGCCTTGATGTATTTGGATGCGTATGGGACTACGAGGACATCACTCAGGGCTGGGCATCAACAGAAACTTACAAGAAATTCCAGAGCAGGGAAGAGGGAAAAAGGAGAAAGTTTTCGCTTACCTGTTGTGCGGCTGTTTTCCTTCTGGTAGCTGACCGTGTTGACCACTGTCCAGTCTGTGTCCGGCTTGTCCAGTTTTAAATTCTCCAACTCTTTCATCGGATTCCACTCGATGTAGGGGCCATCGCTCTACACATGGTAAAGGAAAGGAAACTGCAGTCAGTACATCACAGATAACAATTAGCTGGCAAAAGAGATTTCGAAAGTTTCTGATTCCTGAGAAACTGTGATGACTGTGCACTTTGTGCAGCCAGTTTTTAGCAGGGTCAGAACTTGGCATCAGGGTGTACACCTGAAACTGTTCTGTGGCATGGCCACAAACATGCGCAAATCATGAATACAGCCAAAAATAGACCGATCCAGTAAGCCCCGCCCTATTTCGCATTGACCAATCACAGCCTCGAAAATCTGATCACCAATTGCAGCAGCCATTTTGGTGATCTCATGCTGGAGATCGTGGTATTGATTACTGCGGTGTTTACGTTTACGAACTGGAAAAACAATAAATTATGTCCTCTGTAAGTGCAGCACAACTTCACAAGTACAGTATCTTTCTGCTACAAATTGATGGTGTTTATATTTCTATTGTAATTCTAACTCTCGATTCTAACTCTCGATAAGTGCTTTCGGTGATGGGCGTGCAACGCGTGTTGGCGATCGTGACACGTTACGCGCGCACGTGTGCGTCGTTGCTTGGCCGTTGCTATGGTGGGCGTGGCCTACTGGATCGGTCTATTGATTCTTCAAGTCCTTGTATTAAAGGGAGAGCAATTAGACTAGCTTACCAGTCTTCTTTGATTCAAAATTCTGACATGGAGCAATGACAGACAGACAATACCCTGTACATGTCTGTGAACATTTCTGTTTTGGTTTCATACCAAAGTATGATACTACCTAAGGAGTCCAAACACTGAGTGGCACTCACCTTCCTGATGACTTGGACCTTTCCTCCAAGAAGTACATCCCCACTTTCATCTGAGGACGTGTGGATGAATACTCCCCCTTGCTCAAATAACACCTGATTCTGCAAAATCAAGATTTAAAGTTTTATGTTGTGGGACTGATCAGACAATTAACATTGTGGGTGACAGTTTAATGAGGAGAAGATTTGGCATTGGTTCACATTTTAATTAGCACCCCATTCCTCAAACAGTCTAAGGGAATAGGGCTCAGCGCTCGAGCTATTTATAAAATACGCCCTTCATATTGACAGCTATAGTTACCAGGATGTTCAGACAAATTGCACAAAGTTTACGTGTAAGTTGGGTATATAACGTAGGACTAGTTTGTCCAAACATTTGAATGTAATGTCACGAGCGCGGAACCCTATTTTGACATTGTACGACGACAATGTCAGAATTGTAAACAAGGAGTAATATAGGGCTACAGTTACTACTTTTTGACCTACAATTATACACTTGGAATGCAGCGGCAGCCATTTTTTGCAAAAGGTACGTTTGGTTTGTGTTCGTCACTGGAATTTTTCCCAAACTGATAGGCCTAGTGATAATCAACATGTAGACCCTGTATAACTGGGGCGATGAACTCCCTTTTTTAATTTTGGGGTTGAAGGTTGGTCTACCCAAAAATAAAAAAAGGAAGTTCAGCGCCCGGGGTCTAATCAACATGATGAATTGAAATTTAAAGGAGGAAGTTGCATTCGATTCACACACACAGCCGGTCACAGTGACACAATTTGGCATTACCGGAGATTAGTACACTCACTAGTCTCAGGCCGGTAGTTGGTACCCAGCTTCTACAGTAAACTAACTCACCTAAATACGACTCTTCATCTATTGGGTCTGGGTACCAGCTAACCTGAGTGTACTATACTGAGTGAGGTAAACCCACACAATTTAATTCGAACTCGGTTTTCAATATTTGCCATAAATACACGCACAAGCCACACACCGGCACTACGTTTTTATCAAGCCTGCTGGTTTTGATTCAAAAACCTTATAAACCTCAAATTACAAATCACCAAATTGTCTCTCACCTCTGCCTCTGGTTCTCCAGATGCCATGTTATTTGTAATTCACACTTCAAAATCTCAGTATTCGCTAAAAACCAGTGTAAATTTGTATTGAAGTTGCCACACACTTTCCAGCCTTTATAAAGATGTTGACACTGTGCATTACGTCATGTCTATGCATAGGGGTATATCCCGATCAGGGTAGTATAATCATTCTCACGTGTACATATGCCACTTCGCCCCATTTAAATATAACAGGATATGGGGCGAACTTGGAAGTGGGTCAAAGGGAAAATGAATAGTCTTTGCTCAAGACGTTCACTCACAGTACAAAATTATGTTCCATTCGCACACAGTGTACATGTAGGCTATAATCATTTTTATTATTTCAGAGGGTAAAAAAAGTAGAAACTACATCTGAATCAATACTGAAAATAAAAAGTTACATGATATTTGACAATGTAATAATAAAATGTAGCCTTTGTAGGATTTCCCCCCCCCCCAAAAAAAAAAAATTCTTGGGAAATTTTCTTGATGACAGCATTTTGAAGTGATATTTCACAGCCTACAAGATTGTTATTTATATCAACTTAATGAAAAATCAGGGTTTTTTTTACCATAGAGTTGTATATTACAATACTAATTCTACATTAGTTAATGTATATGGAATTCTATGGCTTTTATAACAATTTACAGCATAGAAAGTACTTTTTCTAAAACTAAAACAGCGTTAAATATTTAGGTGCAGTGATTTTGTATTCCCAAACCTTGTGTACCAAAATAAGAGGCCAATATTGCTTAAAGGTAGTATCATACTTTGGGAGGAAACCAAAACAGAATTGTTCACAGATTTACGTATAACTTACAGGGTATGAAGATGGTGCTGGTAGAAACATACCATATTTTTTTCCACCAGAAATGGTGTAAAAGTTATCAAGAAATTAGTAAAAGCAATTCAACCGAAAAAATATTTTTGATCTTTAAAAGATAAAAAATAATGGTGAAAAGATTAAAGAAATTAAATGGCCACTTTTCACTGTTTTCTCAAAAAATCGGGCACCATATGGGACTAAGAATCACACAGATGACTGTTACTGTATCTTTCTTGATATCTTTGCCCGTGAATCTACATTTCTTTGACAAAAACCAAAGTATGATATTACTTTAAACAAAATATTATGACTATTTGTTTAAAATAAGTTTGGACTGAAGCTCATTCCAGATGATGAATCATTCATCTAATAATAAGACCGCCACCAGAGATGTTCTTGAAAATTTAAATTATGAGAAAACAAAAGATTATTTGATATGTCATAAAATTAAACACGGTGGAATAATTTGCTCAATATAAGCCAAATAATAAAATTTAACTATCTTTAAATAATATCATAATCATTCAGATGCTATAAATGCGTCAGCACATTAACACTAAATATTCATATTAATAAAAATATATCCTTGAATCTAGGACGCAAATTCTAGGCTTAGCCAATTAGACATCATTAAACACTTTTGGTTAATCGATTTTTGTACACGTTTTCCCGTTCACTGGCATTATTCCAAAATGTCCGGAAAGGTTTTTTTCTTGACAATATCATTGTCACGATGAAGCTTTTAATCCAGTGTCTGTGGCATGGTAATATAGCGCCCTCGTGTGGCTGAGGAGGTTGCATATCATCCATGCAAATGGCTGAATTACACCATCAAGTTCTCTGGCCAATTTCACGGCCCTGCTTAGCACAAAAAAATTTGCTAACATGAAACTTTTGTCTTAATAAAAACAGGGGTAACAACCAAATTTACATGTGATGTATATCGCTTGCGAATGTTCTTTGTCTGTTGTTCGCTGACCATGACTATGGAATGGAATTTGTAATGATAGTTTGTTCTATTGAGCGAGACATTTTGTGCTAAGCAAATTTTTTGTGCTTAACAGCTCCATGAAATTGGCCCCTGGTAGAACGTGCACATTACATACAAAATATGTCACAAACTGGACCCCAAAAAGTGTCTTCTTTGCTATTAAAATAAAAGGCTCTCCTGAAAAAGGAGAATTTTTGATTCTTTAAGAAAGCCCAATATATAACAAAATAACAAATGCATCATGATCGATATCAAGTTATCAACAGTCGCTGTGCCCTCCAAAATCGGGATTCGAACCCGAGCCAAAGCTCATCATCCAGAATGGGACTCGCCAACCACTTTTGGCTGCGGAATTTCATCCTCGAAAGGCCGTTGGCCCAAGATCCATTGTCGGCCAGCGACACTACTTGGAAATCTCCTCAGTCTTGTGTGGCAGCTTCACTCGGCGGGCAAATGTCTCAGCCACCAGTAGGGGAAAAACCAGGGTCACCTCTCCGTAAATCTGCAGATGAAATGGACAGAGGGCCAAGGGTAGAAATATTTTTAAAATATGTCTTTTACTTGATCTTTCTGAAACGAGGTGAGATTGTTAGAAAAAACTTCTATTATCTCATTTTGAAAAAAATTTTACTTTGAAAGAAACTACACACAATATCAACGCATGGTCTAATCTATAGACCAACATTATCAAAACAGAGACTCAGGCTTAGGCTCAGGCTCCCAGCACCATTTTGTGAATCCATTCTAAAATAACGGGTGTCAAAATAGAGGCTTTTGGCTGCGATTCGGAAGTAGATTACCGGTATCTGGTTTGAAAAGGAAAACAGAGCTTCAGCTCCAATTAAAAACCACAACCTATATTTTCAGCATATGGATGACAGAACCTGCGTCTGAGCCTGAGCCTTAGCCTAAGCCTCCGTTAGGAAAATGCCCTATGTTTTTACAGGTCTGGAAGTGATGTCCATTTTACCTTGACCGGGGTGGCCGTTTTCTTGATCTTTCCCCAGGAGATGGCCTCGTCTGGCCGCGCTCCAGAATCGGAGCCGTCAAACTCGCTGGCCACATTCACAAAGAGGGAAAAGTCGGCCCCGTTCCTCTGCAATGTCCACAAAGAGGGTAACAAGTTAGTATTAAATGCACTATCATACTTTAGTAGCATAACGAAACAGAAATCTCCACGGATTTACTTATAACTTACATGGAAATAAAAACGGTGATGGTAGAAACACACTGTTAGAATTGTTCTGCCTGAAGTTCTGTATTTATCCAGAAAAGAGGAAAACCAATGACCAAAACAATTTTGACCTTTTAAAGTGGGCACCGTATGGGACTGAAAATTTCACAGATGACTGCTGCTGTATCTTCAAGGTCGATTTAAAATCAAGATTTCACCAAAACCAATATCTAGGTTGTTGCACCAACATTTTTTAAAATCCCAGAGGATTTTTAATTAAAATGCCGGTGCTATTTCTAGCGCAAGTACGGAGCGCTATTTCCATTAGGAAGCTCATAAATAAGCTTCGCTTCAATAACCACGCAATTCCGGTGGAAGCAGAAATGATTGACTGGATGAATTGTAACTCACCATGAGATTGGAATTGCAGATATGATGTTTGACCAGGCCGCCTCCTAAGATGATCATTCCGGTGTGAGCGGCGTACATGGCCTGACTGTTCATCAAACGTATATCTGCAAACAAAATTCAAACAACATGTTGCGTGAGCATGACTGGGCTTGAAGAAGGTTTCGGGATTACACAGAGAACACTTTGATGGCGACAAAATACTGAGAGTAACAGTGAGCATTTATTCGGAGAAACAACGACACCTAAACAAACTGAAACTACAGAGGGCGCTCTTTACTGTTTATGCGCCAGAACTCAACACAAGAACAGTCAAAGGGCGTTTACGAAACGGAGGCTTGGGCTCCGGCTCCAGCTCTGACATCCTATGCTGAAAGTGTATAGGTTGTGGTTTTTCATTGAAGCTGAAGCTCTGTTTTCCTTTTCAAATCAGAGAATCTACTTCCGAAACGCAGCCAAAAGTCTCTATTTTGATACCCATAATTTCAGAATGGATTCACGAAATGGAGCTGGAGCCTTGGACGGAGCCTGAGCCTCCGTTTCGTAAACCCTATGATGTACAATGCATGAGCCACCACAAGAGGGCGCTTCAAAGGTGGAAGCAGGGGGGCGGGGGTGGATGGGGGTGGGGTTATACCTTGGACGATATCCAGAATGAGTCCTGGATTCTTGAAAGTATGAAAGAACAGCATGTCTCCGATGGACCCATCAGTGATGGCCGGACTGAAAACTGGAATGTTGTTCTGTGCATAGGAGTAAATAACACCAGTAAAACAACCATTGTTTTAATAAGTCCATTATGTGATGAAAAATTGAACAATTATGAACAATTTGGAGAAAAAAAATTCTGGATTTATTTAATATTTGTTTCATGTTTGCTTTGTTACGTCGAGTTTTAATGTCACAGGCTATGTCCATTTAACAATGATCTGCCAAGTTCCATTCGTGAGCAAAAATGATGGACAGTCCTCAAAAGAGTACTGGGCTGAATGTCGTTGATTATGATGTATGACCACCAGGGTAGTTTGAACTCACCTTGTAGGCCCAGTAGCATACGGAGTCTGGGTGGTTGATCTCTTTGCCTAGCCTGGCAATCAAACGGGATGGTGTCCAATGCGCACCCTAGCACACAGGCAAAAAGACAGAAACCATGTAACAATTAACATGATTAATGGAGACTAATGTGCTAAGCAGGGACGTGAAATTGGCCTCTGGAAGTTATTTCCTGAAGAGAAGAAACAAACAAGCAAAGTTTGAACGAGTGAAAATAACGACATACTTGCGTCTTTTGCTCTTCCAGCATCTGATCGAAGATCTTCATGATCCAGTCCTCAAAATGGCAGTAGTTGTCGTTGGGAATGAGTAGGTTGCCGACACGGTTGATGCCTTGGCTCCTGAGCTGCTTGCCTGGCAGGCGGAAGTCGCCCAGGTACGTTGGGGCAAGGCACTTGATCAAGTCCTCCTCGATGCCGCCGGCCGTAGTCACGATCACATCGACCTGTGGGCAGAAGCGGGCAGTGGACGGTTAAAAAAACGCTTGTCATGCTCAGCAAGTCATGAGTGACTCTGACTGAACATTCTGTAAGGTTGACGGCACCAAAACATCGCAAGTTTCCAAAACACCCATGGATGTAGATTGAGACCAGAAACTCACGTACTATAATAAAACGATCGTTGTAGGATGTTTTACACACTTTTCCTACAGCTCTATGCATCTATTGATCGTGCACATTTTCAGCACGTACGCGGTAGTGCTGTCATTTATTACTAAAAATCGGAGCTATTTTTGTGCTTACAGGCACTGCCATGACTGCTACGCATGAAATCTATTTCATGGAATCCGTAAGCAAGACTTTCGGTTAGCGATGAATTTCTATGCTAACGTTGATTTTCTTTGAAGTCCTTGCTTACCGTTACCAAAAAGAAAACTCTCCCGTGAAATTCGCTAATCATGAGCAAAAAAGTCTGCTATCGTAAGCGAAGAATTTTTGTTTACGGTAACGGATTCTGTGAAATTGGGCCCAAGCGGTAACTTACTAAGTTGTGTTGGGCTAAAAAGCGCAGGTTTTCCCTTAGTCCAGAGGAGATGAGATTGGATGTGTAACCCAGGAATATGGTGCAGTTGGTCTTAGTCCGGTGGATTGGGTTCAACTCCGTCCCTTGAGCTACTTCCTCTTCGGACAACGGTACTTCCTTCATGTCCAGCTGCAATAACAAATATATAAAAAGCATTAACCCTAACCCACCGACTTCAGTGTTGCAACGTATCTACAAGATTCATTGCAACATCAGAACTGCGAACTCAGTTGGCAAATTATTCAGTTCCTTGACCCCAACCCCGATCTGCGTACCATTTTATTAATCTCCTCCACGGCGAGGCCAAAGTTAGTGGCTTGGAAGCCTGTGGTCTTGTAGCTCTGCAGTAGCTTGTGGTAGTCGATGCCCTGGTTAAAGTCGTAACCCTGGACGGGAGTAGAATTACTTGGCATGTCCTCGCTCTTCACTAGGACAGCGTCCGTCACGCAGCTGGGTAGACCCTCCAGTACGGAATCCATCTTTAGTTGATCTCTCTCTATTTCAACCTGAAAAGGTAATGTACACAAAAGATTACAAGCACAGATACGGGGTCGATTTCACAATACTATCGATCGTAACTCGAGTTACGAAGGATAACCCATTGTAGGGGAGCTATCCAACGTAGGGCTGCAATGCATCAAAATTCCTACAATTGATAGTAAGTTACGAAGAGTTTGGTGAAATCGATCTAAGGCTGAGCAAGTAGTATCTAAAAAGTAAAATCATGTGTTTCTTCGCTTTTTGAGGGTGTAAACATGTATTCCAAGAAAGACAAAAACTCGCATACATTACAGGAGTAAACTGTTACATTCTTTGTTTTGTGGTGGAGCACATACATACCGTACACAAAACAAATCAACTATGTGGGACAGGCCTGCATGTATGTCGCTACCTGTGGCGTAGGTCAACCCATGGCCATGAAAACTGGATAACTCGAAAACAGGTATATTATAATGCACTGGGCACACATGCTGGAGTGTGCTTACATCGTATTGTGCAACATGCAAGTAGGCCTTACTTCCCTATTAAAGTACAGTGTATTTACATGCCGACCAAAAGAAGTCAATAATATTGAATTAAAGAAAGAAAAAGTTACTGAAAACACAAGAGATTTCATGAGAATTCGTCATGATCACACGGATGTAGAGCCCAGGTTTTCTAGTTAAATCACAGACAATGTCCAATAATTCCTTGACTGCGTTGAACTTGAACTTACCTTTTTGATCAAATGTTTTGATGCCTGAAACTGAAAGCACATGAGAGTATTCACTATATAGCGCCCTCATACGTCTGTTCATGGAGTAACATTATCAAAAGACGTCACTAGAGGGCGTCCACATTGACACTCTTGTCGTCTGCTATCTTAAAATAATCCCTAAAACCCCCTGTTGAACTAAATATTTAGACTTGACCTAATTACACTCGTCTTATACCACGAGATGAGACTTTTCCTGATAGAAATAAGATCGGAAAGGATCAAAATTTCATTGTATAGCTTCAGTCAAAGTCTAAACAGTAACTGTTTTATTTCCAAATAAAATCAATCATTTTTATGACAAAAAGACCCTAAATTCCTCTAAAATATTGTAATATTCGAAATACTGGTTAATTAATCAATAATTCAGGAATAATAACAATACGCATTTTGAAAACAAGGTAAATGGAATGAATTCTCTTTTCAAAAACAAAACAAAAACTATTATACCCAAATCTTTTTCTTTGTGAAAATTTCTTTCAAATACTCAACCCATATAAAGTGCATCACTATTATTAACCCAGCACCCAGAATAAAATTTACATGTTTTATCTTACAAATACAAATATTATTTATCTTTAAGAGAAATTTGTACAAATTCCATGACTATTTCTCTTTCATAAAAAAATCTACAATTTCACTTATTAGAATTAATTATCTGTAGCACAATATCTTCCAAAATTATAATCTGTCTAAAAAAAAAAAAAAAGAATAAATTTATGTGGCGATTTGCTTTTTGTTTAGGTTTTAACATTCGAAATGTCTCCCAGGTAGTTTTTGAGTGGCGCCCTCTTTTGATAAAAAAAAATAAAATGCGGTGGTGCTTTTCGGTCTACATGCACTACAACTGCAGCTCGGTACGTGGTGCGCGATTTATTCCTGAAAGCAGAACTAACGGAGTTAGAAGAATATTCGGCATGTTGACTATATCTCCCGGATTTCCCCACCGTTCTTTTGCTCATGATTAGCTTTCCCGCTTCCCAGATTTCAATAAAAGATGATTGGCGGTGTACACAATAATATACTGACACCACGTCCACCGCATTTTCATGTTTAACCAAAAGAGGGCGCCACTCAAAAGCGTGTGTTCAGATTACTGTATAAATGATAAAAGAATTGCACAACAAAGCACAATATTATCTTGCTCAGTGAAGTAAAAAAGGTCACTAGCAAATTTTCCAATCAACTGTCCTACTAAACATTAGAGTACTGAACACAGACAAACAAACAAACAAACAAAGAAGCAGTGGAAGTGTGACTTGCAATCCACTTTTTGTACGAGCAAGACTTTTGATAATTAGCACTTTTCTTTTTTAGCTTAGCACATGTATGAAACTGGTCCCAGAAGATTAGTCTTCAATTCAGCCTCCCTTTTGATGAATAAAGAATACTCTTCTAATAGCTGTAGTGTCTTCCTTCGAGTCCTGGAGCCTTTTTGAGTACAGCGCTTTGGAAGAAGACTACTGAAGAACTTGTGACAATATTACGAACTTGATTCTAGTTTCTGCGCCAAAAAAAACATTCATTTGTGATTCGACAGTCTTTGAACTATTACTTTTTTTATATGTTCTTCTCATCTTCCAATTGGACCAGCGTTGCACTGACATCCCATAATTTCTTGGCCACGTCGAGGTCGTTGGACTCGACAGAACTCTCCGACTCTTTGCAGTCTCGGTAGTAACCGCCCGTTTTCCCTAGTGAAATTCAAAATCAAAATCCATTATGTTCATCAATAAAAAAGAGGTCTTAAGAAACAAGTTCATTGTACAAAACAGTTAAAAGTTATTATTACCCAAGTTTTTGAGATGAATGTACACTTTTCTTTGTAAAAATATTTTTTATGCAAATGTATGCATATTTATGCAAATGAGGATGCTGTGAAACAATGACCTTTAAACACTTTTCATTAACAAGGCTTCCAGCACTTACGCAACAAATTGCTAGATAGAGGCCATTTTGTGTAATAGAAATGTTATTGAAAATCCAAAAAGAGGACTGGTAGTTTGAAATTTGTAAATTTTGTAAATGGTGTTTGGCCAAACCTTCCAAAATGCTACGTGGTATATTTTTTTTAAAGTGAGGTTTACAAAAAAATGCAAAAATATGAAAAATATGACACAGAAGCTAAAGAATCGATATATGTTAGGTGTGAAAAATGGTTCACATTTTGACAGATTTTGTTGGATTTTTTGACTGACCTTTAAGGCTAGGGTCAGTGCCGGCATGGTAGACGGTCTGTCCCCCTTGGTCTTCTGTCCGGGTGATTCCCTTCCACTTGAACATTGGGGCAAGTATCGTGCCGAGCATGAACCTGGTCGCACCACTCTCATTCCTGTTCAGGCCGGTTGAAGGGATGAAACCTACAAACAGCAGACAGAGAAAAATTACAACTACGAGCTGACGGAAATTACAACTTTCTGCGGACAGAAATTGCAACTCTCAGCCGAGATAGAAATCAAAACTACCGGCTGACAGAAATTACAACTTTTGGCTGACAGAGAAATTCGAACTACTGGTCAACAGAAATTACAACTTTTGCCCAAAAGAAATGACAACTTCCGGCCGACAGAGTAATGAAACCTACCGGCCGACAGAAATTACAACTTTCGTCCGACAGAAAAATTAGAACTATCTGCCGACAGAAATGACAACTTTCGGCCGCAAAGAGAAAGTCTCAACTACCGGCTCTGACAGTTTGGCATAAGCTTCTATTTAATAATTATTTATTCATCAGGCAGCTTAGGAGTCCTTTTAAGCCCCATATCAATAGTTACTTGTTTCCTTCTTACTTTAAATTCAAATCATTTTTAATGATATTTCCCCCTTTGCCCCTTCCATCCCATACCTGGACAGATAGCATTGACGGTGACCCCTGACCCTTGCAGCCGGCGAGACAGTTCCTTGGTGAAGGCTACATTGGCCAGTTTGGAATTCTTGTAGGCCAGCTGGCCGTCAAAGCTCCCAGCTGGGCCTTCTAGGAGTTGCAGATTGTCAAAGTCTAGATGGGCGTCCGGACCTTGACGAGAGGGAAAGGCAATCATTGAGTTATTATTAAACACTGAGATATGTTAACAGCGCTGCAATTTCAGTTGCAATCAGCAGATTTCAAAATTTTAGCTTTTGAGAAAGATCCTGCTTGGATCGAAACGCGTCAGGGCCTCCCAACTCCAAGGATTTTATAAATTTAAGGTCATTTATTTTGGCTCATGAGCAGTTTGCAGCAGTTTATTACTTGTATTTAATTTCAAAATTTTTATGCCACAGATTACAGTGTGTGGTGTAAAATTGGCATAGCCTAGTTTGCATTTGTCTTCATTTACCAAATATGCATTATGGAAATATTGACATACTGTCAATGTCACAAGTGGCAAATGGGTGAAGTGGCAAATGGGCAAAGTGGCAAATGGGCGAAGTGGTAAATGGGCGAAGTGGTAAATGGGTGAAGTGGCAAATGGGCGATATGGCAATTGGCAAATGGATGAAGTGGCAAAAGGGTGAAGTGGCAAATGGGTGAAGTGGCAAATGGGCGAAGTGGCAAATGGGCAAAGTGGCAAATGGGCGAAGTGGTAAATGGGCGAAGTGGCTAATGGGTGAAGTGGCAAATGGGTGAAGTGGCTAATGGGCGAAGTGGTAAATGGGCGAAGTGGCTAATGGGTGAAGTGGTAAATGGGCGAAGTGGCAAAAGGGTGAAGTGGCAAATGGGTGAAGTGGCTAATGGGTGAAGTGGCAAATGGGCAAAGTGGCAAATGGGCGAAGTGGTAAATGGGCGAAGTGGTAAATGGGTGAAGTGGCAAATGGGTGATATGGCAATTGGCAAATGGGTGAAGTGGCAAAAGGGTGAAGTGGCAAATGGGTGAAGTGGCAAATGGGCGAAGTGGCAAATGGGCGATGTGGCAAATGGGTGAAGTGGTAAATAGGCGAAGTGGCAAATGGGCAAAGTTGTAAATGGGCAAAGTGGCAAATGGGCGAAGTGGCAAATGGGCGAAGTGGCAAATGGGCGAAGTGGCAAATGGCCGAAGTGGCAAATGGCCGAAGTGGCAAATGGCCGAAGTGGCAAATGGCCGAAGTGGCAAATGGGTGAAGTGGTAAATGGACAAAGTGGTAAATGGGTGAAATCACCAACACCCGCAAACACTACCCCTGCCAGCCAAACACACGGTGGTACTATACCTCTTTAAATATTCCACTTTTGCAGAATCCTTATTTCTAGACCCTTGTCCTCCTGTAAAACATAGAGGACTGCAAGAGTTTTACAGGTTGCCATTGATGTTCGTCAGTGCACTTAGACTCAACGAAAGTACACAAAGTCTGAGTATACGGCAGTGCTTTACAGCCACAATTAATGCTTAATCAAAAATTTCTCAAAGAACAAAGTTCTCCTTCTGAAGAGGAAAAGATAATACTGTTCAAAATGTCAAGTTGATTAACCTCCAGTTCTACTCAGAAACACCGAAGCACTTCAAAAAGAGCATACAGTGTTTTTACAGCATATTATTATCCTTTCTAGAACAACATGAACAAAGCTCAACTGCTGTAGCATCACAAACTTTAAGTTGATAAGACTTGCGAGGTGACTTGTGAGGTGACTTGTGAGGTGACTTGTGAGGTGACCTGTGAGGTGACTTGTGAGGTGACCTGTGAGGTAACCTGTGAGGTGACCTGTGAGGTGACCTGTGAGGTGACCTGTGAGGTGACCTGTGAGGTGACTTATGAGGTGACCTGTCAGGTGACTTGTGAGGTGACTTGTGAGAAGACTTGTGAGGTGACTTATGAGGTGACTTGTGAGGTGACTTGTGAGGTGACATGTGAGGTGACTTGTGAGGTGACCTGTCAGGTGACTTGTGAGGTGACTTGTGAGGTGACTTGTGAGGTGACATGTGAGGTGACTTGTGAGGTGACCTGTCAGGTGACCTGTCAGGTGACTTGTGAGGTGACTTGTGAGGTGACCTGTGAGGTGACCTGTGAGGTGACCTGTGAGGTGACCTGTGAGGTGACCTGTGAGGTGATCTGTGAGGTGACTTATGAGGTGACCTGTGAGGTGACTTGTGAGAAGACTTGTGAGGTGACTTATGAGGTGACTTGTGAGGTGACTTGTGAGGTGACATGTGAGGTGACTTGTGAGGTGACCTGTCAGGTGACCTGTCAGGTGACTTGTGAGGTGACTTGTGAGGTGACCTGTGAGGTGACCTGTGAGGTGACCTGTGAGGTGACCTGTGAGGTGACCTGTGAGGTGATCTGTGAGGTGACTTATGAGGTGACTTATGAGGTGACCTGTCAGGTGACTTGTGAGGTGACTTGTGAGGTGACTTGTGAGGTGACATGTGAGGTGACTTGTGAGGTGACCTGTCAGGTGACCTGTCAGGTGACTTGTGAGGTGACTTGTGAGGTGACCTGTGAGGTGACCTGTGAGGTGACCTGTGAGGTGACCTGTGAGGTGACCTGTGAGGTGATCTGTGAGGTGACTTATGAGGTGACTTATGAGGTGACCTGTCAGGTGACTTGTGAGGTGACTTGTGAGGTGACTTGTGAGGTGACATGTGAGGTGACTTGTGAGGTGACCTGTCAGGTGACCTGTCAGGTGACTTGTGAGGTGACTTGTGAGGTGACCTGTGAGGTGACCTGTGAGGTGACCTGTGAGGTGACCTGTGAGGTGACCTGTGAGGTGATCTGTGAGGTGACTTATGAGGTGACCTGTGAGGTGACCTGTGAGGTGACTTGTGAGAAGACTTGTGAGGTGACCTGTAAGATGTAGAACGACAGAGCTTGCCTCAAATGTACTGTACCTCTCATGCCTTTGTTGGCAGGATCATGGAGAGACGATGACGTCATGACGATTCTCGCCTCGCCGGCATCAGCTGCCGTCTTCTTCAGAATGTCCACAAGGAGCAACGTCAACAAGAAATGACCTGCAGAGTGTTAAAAGTTTAATCAAACCAAGACATATCATTTTAATACAGATGAACTCAGAAAGTAGAAATTGAGTTCAATTATTTTGGAATGAGGGAAGAAAATTTGATCCGAACTTGGATTTGAACCAGAGACCTCCAAATTAATGTGCGGCTCTAGTATCTGATGAGAAGCCCTATGAGAAGGCCTCCCTGTAGAGGAACATATTTCATCTGAGTCCTAGTTAGAAGCCATAAAATCCTCCAGGTGCGCTGCTCAGAGTCTGTGCCCATTTACAAGAAACATCATACGCTGTAACCCCGCCCTGTGGCAGTTTAAAAAGGACCCACCAACAACCAGAAAAGACAAAGAAGGCCTCATACCCAGATGGTTGATGCCGAATGTGACCTCGAAGCCGTCCTCTGTCTTGAAGGGACCCTTGCCCCTAGAAAAGCCTGACGACATCCCTGCGTTGTTGCACAAGACGTGGAGGGGCTTGCCCGTGGCTTGGAAGTTCGCAGCAAACTGACGAACGGACTTCAGGGATCCCAAGTCCAGCTGCAAGCCAAGGAATCAAAACAATTGCTATTAACTGAAATACGCTAAGCTTTCCCTTGTTGTTGCTTTTGTGGTTGGAACATTCTGAGTATTTGGAGCGGATTTTGCATGTTAACAATTATTGCACAATGAAAAAGACATTTAGGAAGACTACAGCCCAACCCAACCCCTTTACTCTAACTCTCAAAGCTTTGGTTCCTATAACCAATCTGAATCCTTCAAGCTCTTCCAACTTCATACTGAAAGTTATAGGACTAAGATCAAATCTACACCTGAATAAAAGTCAGCTTAGCATCCGTGCTGGTTGCCTTGATGGTCTTGATGGCTTCCTCAGCTTTGGCTTTGTCCCGGCAGGCCATGATGACCTCATAACCGGCTGCTGCATATTTTTCAGCTGCTTTCAGACCTACGCCTCGGTTTGCTCCAGTAATAATGCACACTGTGAATGTGGAAAGAGAAAATTAGGTTATTTATTGGACTTTGTTTCCAAACATTATTTGAAGTAGCACTCAAACATAATGTACACTTACAGCAGAAGACACTATTACTATACAAAGTCTAGGAGAGTACTATTGTAAATAACATTCTTAAATAGGCCCTAACAGTCTTAAAAATAAACGTACATGAATACTGAATAATGACGGGGCAGGGCTGAAATTACATTGGATTAAAGGTAGGCCCAATAACTTGTTTTTGTCAAGGAAATGCATATTCATGGGCAAAATTTTCAAGAAAGATACAGCAACAGTCATCTGTAAAATATCTAGTCTCATACGGTGCCCAATTTTTGAGAAAACAGTGACAGTTATGCTCACGTTGTCACTGTATTTTCAAATCTTTTTACAGGAGTTTTCACCCTGAGATCTAAACTGCTTTAGGTATTAGGTCATAAAACAGCTAACAGCACCCACACTTTGTCTTATCCAGCATAATGCCTAGGCGTACATGAATTAATTTAAGCCTGGGAAAATTTCAGCTCAGTCGGACATGCCTTTGCATTTTTTGAGTCCCGAGAAAAAAAGCGAAAACACGGCTCAATTTTTCTTAGGCCTAATAATAAGGCCTGGCTATAAAAGTAAACATAAAGAATGATTTTGATCATGCACATCATGTTAATGCCAGTTGGATGATTAGCTTTCTTATTTAAAACCATTTTTGAAACATTTTTATATTGAAGGGGGCGTGCATCACGACATGAGACATGTACTTCCGGTAATCCTTCGACCCTGTACATATGCAGTAGTGCACTGGGCATAAGCCTTATCGCAAATACCGCCTGGTTGATTTTCGACAATAGTCGGAAGGCACTGTGGGAAGGGAAAAGGTACAAAATATGCCCCTTTTTCCTTCCCATGGTGCCTTTCCACCATTGTCCAAAATCAACCAGGCGGTATTTGCGATAAGGCTTATGGGTGGGGGGCGATGCATCGCGATGAACTCCCCTTTTTCAGGAGTAGACAGTCGTACGACCGTCATGCCCAAAATAAAAAGGGAGTTCAGCGCCCCAATTACTGGGTCTAGTGTGCATTTTACAGTCATGGGCCAACAAAAGTGCTCAGATTCCTGTTTATCTATAATTCGTAAGCTTACGTACCTTTACAGGCTCCATTTTCTGCTGCCATTTTTATTAGATTTGACGAAGAACTTCGACTCCACCAACTCCATTACTTGCGTGAAACAAATAAATATTGCATAATGTTTCCTTTGAACTGTAGATAGAGGGCGCTATGCAACTTTAATGGTCCAGCCCCCACACAAATTTCATTGGTCACAAGTTTATGTTATATCATAGGTCACGGTTGTACTTGTAGGTTGTACTAAGTGTACTAAAAAACACCAAACTTCGTAATAATTTTATCATGAGGGTAGAAAATACTGAAATCTGTATGAATCTTATGAATCTGTTAAATTTTTGTTTTGTTTCCGGAAGAAAAATAATAAGCCTGAAAAAAATATATTGAAAAAGTGCTTTTTCCAAACTAATTTTATGGATGGTCAGGTTTTTTTGCGACTGCAGTTTTTTTTAAAGACGAATTAAATACAGACGCAACGAAAATAAACAGTCTCCTCAAAAGCTAAAACACAAAATGTACAGAATGTAATAAGTTATTGATATGTATATTAATTGCATGAACTTAAAAATTAAATTAAAAAATTGCTCACGGTACAGACAAATTTAAAGTATACTTTGGTAGCATACCGAAACAGAAACCTTCACAGATTTACTTATAACTTACAGGGTATAAAGATGGTGATGGTAGAAACACGCCATTCAAACTTTTCTGCCTGAAATTCTGTATTTATCCTGAAAAAGAGTAAAACCAATGACCAAAAAACAATTTTGATCATTTAAAGATACAAAAATGGTGAAAAGACTTAAGAAATACTGTGGCCGTTTTTCTCTGTTTTCTAAAGAAGTGGGCACCGTATTGGACTGAAAGTTTTACAGATGACTGTTACTGTATCTTCCTTGATATTTTTGTCCATGAATCTTTTTTAAACAAAATTTCTTTTATTTCTTTAACAAAAACCAAAACAACAATAATTCACTCCAATACACATGATTCATGTTGTTTTCTTATTTTTTATATCAATTGTATATTCAATATTTGCATCTTGACAAATACAAATTTACAAAACTCATAATATGTTCAATATTTACACAAAAAGCTGGAATGAAATGACAATTTGTACACAATTTGTATAAATTTATATGAATATATAATATCTTTCTTTTTTTGGTCTAGCAAAAAATTTTATAAGAATACTTTTCAGTGAAAACTTTACTAGAAAAAGTTTGATCCATTTGGAGGGATTATACTTTAATTTATATTTATATTGTGTTATGCAAAATATATAACTAGTTGCGGAATAAAACATGAAAAAAACAAAAAAAAAAACAATGTGGATATTATTGTTGTTTACATATTTGCGACATTCAACAACTGTACATGCATTTCATGTATTTTTGTTTACATTAAAAACAATGTAATTCAAATTAATACCATTATTGAAAACAAATACAAATGCAGCAGAAGTTTTTAGAAGACTTTTGAGAAAAACATCTACAAACAAATATATAGCGCATAGTTCCTTGGAATTAGGCCTAAAAAAAAAATGTGTGTGTCGCCCTCAGCGACCGACCGTAAAATTACAAAACTTTGGGTCGGGATTTTTTTTTTTTTTCTCTGAGTCCTAAAGTATAAAAACTCACCATTTTTGATAGAAAATGTAAGATTAAGCAGTAAAAAAGCGTGTCTCCTCAAAATGACCCAAGAACATTGATTTATAAGCCCTGGTGACCATACATCCTGTATTTATTCTTAAATGTTTGAAAGTCGGCCAACAAAAAAAAAGAAAAAATATCGACCGACCGACCAAACATTTTTATTTTTCCACTTGAGGGCAACACAACAATTTTGTTTTTGGCCTTATTCGACCACAGCTAATGTATAGATATAATAATTAACAACTGCACTCTCATTTTATGCTTGTATTACGGACCATATGAAACCGGTTTACTACTACAGTATATGTAGTTAAAGCAAACGATAATTTGGAACTTTTAATTGCAGAATCAGCCATGAAGTCACATTTTCTTAATTGATCCTTGAAATATAGCGTCATGTGAGTGGTTTCATGGCTTCTGACTGCCAAACGAACAAAGATAATTGACTATTAATATGGACACCACCAACATATAGAACTATCCAGATAGTTTAGTTGGTGGAGCGCAGGTACAGTATTCCCGGTGTCCATCACAGGTTCGAATCCCGCTCCAGTCAATTTGTCTTTGTTCAAGTTTCAATGATTTCAAATTAATCCAGTCAGTTTCCCTTGTGCGGATATTTGATGACTATTTTAATTCTTGGGTCCGGTTGCAGTATTTTCTTCCAAACTCTCAGCTGACGATGTCCGGCACTGGTGCTGTGCCCGGATTGTTCTTTGACTTTGCTCCGCCCACCGAAATTGAACTACAAGAAAAAAGAAAAAGCAAGCAGATTGCAAGAATGACATTGTGAACATTCAGTTCATTTTTTCACATCTTGCAATGAAATTGGCCGGAACCAAAGATCCTAAAGCTGCACAAGATGGCCTACTCTTTCCAAATCACGCGCAACCAGATGAAGTACGCACGGGCGGCCATTTTAGTAAGCCAAATTTACTGTTTTCATTTGGTGACGGATGCTGGCCGAAAAATTGCGAGGGAGCGGAGCAACCAAGCCTGAGGGCGCAAAGACCCCCTTCTTTGGTAGGGAGCTTTAAAAAAAATTTTTTTTTTTTTAATTTTTTTTAGGGAGCCCAGGGGGGGGGGTGTTTAAACCCACTAATTCCCCCCCCCCCCGTACATCCGTCACTGTATAATAAAAAAAAAAGACAAAATGAATAAAATGAATACTTACATATCATTTCGATGTGAATATTTCAATGCTACTATTGCTTTAGGTGATAAGCTTTCGTCTGTGTCCTGATGGCAGTCGTGGCAGACCAAACCAGCCTTCCGATCCGCACTCAGATGCGTCAAAGCTTCTAGTTTCTTGGCATACGTGCCTGAAAATTCAAAACGCCAGGCAAATTGTTATAATCATGTTAAATTCTTCATTCTTCGCAAACTTCTTTTATCTCTTAAAAGTACAATACATGATTAGTAAATGTCACAGGACTGCACTCATACTTTGCCTGATCAAACATGTACATGAAATAATAATTCTGTGAAAATTTGAGCTCAATCGGACATCTGAGTCACGAGAAAATAGCGAAAACCTGACTCGATTTTTCTTATAAAACATGAAGAATAGTTTACTTTATGTTTGTTCCAAAAATCGTTCGGATGAACGGTCTCTAAAGCCTCATTTTGTAAAGGCCAATAAAAAGTACATTGCAATAAAAATGAACCCTTAACATGTACTCACTTTTATCGTACAAACTGGTACCCTGCACTGGCCCCGCCCTAGGTGTGGGCTGACCCGGTAGGTTGGTAGGCTGCGTCCTGAACTGAGTTGGTATGAACTGGTACTTGTTGGTGGTAACCGGTTTACTGGCTGGGAATTCTGGTTCGTACTGGATTGCCGATACTCCCTGGTGTACTAGAGGGTATGCACCGGGAAAGCTGGCTAACTTGGCCAAGTTCTTCTTAAGGGTGGGTCTGAATAAATAAGAGAAAAACTGGTAAATTATGATTCTATTTTATCCACCTGGGGCCAATTTCATGGAGCTGCTAAGCACAAAAATATAGCTTAGCACAAAAATTTCTTTCCAAATAAAACAAACTGCCTTTAAAAATTCCATTTTATATTTATAGTCAGCGAACAACAGCCAAAGAACAATCACAAGTGATACACAACACATATGCATAATTTATTTGGTTGTTAATCTTGTATTTATTAAGACAGATATATTTCATGGTTAGCAAGTTTTTTGTGCTAAGCAGGTAGATGAGAAAGAACCATAATTTTGCATGACTAGCAGACAATGATGTATGGTATAAGCAAAATAACTGTTAGACAAACCTACTGACCTGGAGCCAATTTCATAGACCTGCTTAAGCACAAAATTTTGCTTAAGCACCAAAAACCTTGGTGAATAAAATCAGTATGCCAGCCAAAACTCCTTGTGAATGTTATGTTCAGCAAACAATGGCCAAATACGAGTCAAAAACAGTAAACATCACATGGAAATTTGGTTGGTAATCCTGTTTGATCAAGGAAGACCTTTTACGCTTAAGCACATTTTTTTTGCTTATTCAATAAGCAGCTCTTTGAAATAAACCCCAGACATCTTTTATATAGATAGAAAAGAAGGTTGTATAATTAAAAAAATGAAAGGAAAAACCGAATCCCCATGAAAAAGAATGATAGGATGTAAATTCAAAATTTGATTTAATAGTAAAAGGCCAAAACCTAGGGCCAATGTCATGGAGCTGTTAAGCACAAAAAATTTGCTTAGCAAAAAATGTTTTGCCCGATAAACCAAACCACATTTGATACTCATGGTCAGCGAAAAACAGCCAAAGAACAATTACAAGTGATACACAATGCATGGACATTTGGTTGTTAATCCTGTTTTTATTATAAAACAGAAATTTCATGGTTAGCAAATTTGTGTGCTAAGCAGGGCTGTGAAAATGCCTCTGGTTTATAATTCCAAGGATACGAAGAAAAATAAAATGTAAATTTAATAATTTAATAAAGCATATTAGTTTATTTGCGGATTAACGATCCCTTTGTGTAAGGGAAAGAAACTTTAATGCTGGTTGGGCCCAGCCACTGAGAAGCCAGGCCAGGTCAGGGCTTTGCCTGGGGTCTTAGGCTTCTATAATTGCTAGCCTTGAACTATCATCTTCAAGCCCCTGCATTGACCTAAATCTAAGGGCGTTTACGAAACAGAGGCTCAGGCTCAGGCTTTGGCTCCATTTCGTGAATCCATTCTGAAATAACGGGTATCAAAATAGACACTTTTGGCTGCAGTTCGGAAGTAGGTTCTCTGGTTTGAAAAGGAAAACAGAGCTTCAGCTTCAATGAAAAACCACAACCTATATTTTCAGCATATGGATTTAGAGATGGAGCCAGAGCCTGAGCCTGAGCCTTAGCATGAGCCTCTGTTTCGTAAACCCCTATAGTTGGCATTAACCTGATTGACAGATTGAGTCCACACTGATCAAGAACAGTATCCAGAAGCCAGGCTTTACTGATTTGGAGCAGCTCTGTTGAAATGAATTTCAGGGCAGACAAGAGGAGGATTACAGGCCTGGGCCTGGACTGGGCCTGGCCAGGCTTTTCCGCGGCTAAGCCTTGACCAGTATTAAAGTTTCTCTCCCTATTATGTCTTATACCTGTGGCTACTGATGATGGAGTTAGCTCGCTGGTAGAAGGAGGAATAATCAGCGAGGGCGCTGCGGAATGGAATAGTGCTTTCTGCTAAAGCAGTCCTGGAGAAGAGCAGTATTTAAAAAGCACATGATGGTATTATGGATTATTAAGCAATATAGCAGATCAATGGTATTCATGGTTTAAAGGTACAGTACAGGATTTGTAACACACTCAAACAGAAATGTCCACAGATTTACGTATAACTTTCAGGGTATGAAGATGGTGCTGGTAGAAACATACCGTTAAAATAATTCTGCTTGAAATGGTGTATTTATCCAGAAATTAGTAAAGTTTTGATCTTGGGTAAGATCAAAACCATTCTTTGTTTGATAAGAAAACTTGAGTCGGGTTTCAATATTTCCTTGTGACTCAGATGCTCGATTGCAGAGCTCAAATTTTCACAGGCTTATCATTTCATGTACATGCTGGATCAGACAATTAAGTATGAGTGCTGTTCTGTGACCTTTACCAATCATGTATTATACCTTTAACTGCGTAACCCTATGTGCCTGCCACACAAGACATGTGCTGTTTACACAGGGGGACTGGATCACAAATCATGCAATTTCACATAAAGCCCACTGTGATGTGTTGTGGTATTCAGGATACCACACTAACCACAGGAAAAACCATGTCAACTGTGGTATGGAGGTGGGTTAGGGTTAATAAGCATGCTCAAGCAACATTATGTTCACTGCATATGAAAACAATCAACAGAAGCTGATAGGCCACACAGAATCTAGTGTAAATAATTTCAATTCCTAACCAATGTAACAAGTCATGCAGTTGTGGATATGACAGACCAAACCCTTATCTTATTACTAGTGCTGGGCAAAATCGGGTATTATCCTGTTACTGATTGCAACAAAAAATCAGGTTGAAAAGTGAACAAAGAAAAATTGACTGGAGCGGGATTTGAACCGGCGACCAACTGAGCCATCCAGCCTTACATGTACGTTGGTGGTGACCCCAATAGTCAATAATCTTTGTCAGAAGCCATGAAACCACGCACACAACGCCATACCCTAGGGATCGTTTCAATTTTACACGCAGCAATGCTGCAACCTGGGAACCATACATGGGGGATCACTCAAAGAGGATACAGCTTTTTAATTAATATATTCGTGAAATAACCACAAGGGAAACTGACTGAGTTTTAAAGTAATTGAACAGTGAACAAAGAAAAATTGACTGGAGCGGGATTCGAACTGGCGACCTCCTGAAAACTGTACAGGTGCTCTACCAACTGAGCCATCCAGCCCTACATTGGTGGTGACCCCAATAGTTGACTAGTTGACATACCGCTATTTCCCAAGGAAGATACATGCAGCATTGACGCAATTAATGTTACAACCTGAGAAACGGTATATGGGGGATAACTCAAAGAGGAGGTAGCTTTTTGAATCAACATGCATAATTATAAGAAGCTGTGACAATAGCACTGCACACTTGCACTAAAAACTGAAAAATAGCACTGAACCTCAGACAAACATTGCAACCGGCCATGCAAACGTGTGGCGAGTGGGGTTATGTGTGCGCGTGCATGCATGGTGTGACGTCATTAGTGCGGAACGCTATTGGTTGGAAATATGAATTGTGCAAGCAGTATAAAGCCATTAGTAAGAAAGCTTATGAAATTGTTATATTGTAAACAAGACTTTATCTGCTAAACTAGACAGAAGCTATAATAGCTATAAACATGCAATAAAATGAGCAAATGAATGCACACACAGCACAGCAAACACTGCACAGCAATTACGGCTTGTAGAAAATTACACATCTTAACTGAAACATGTACTTTATGAATGGCGCATTGAAAAGTGAACAAAGAAAAATGAACTGGAGCAGGTTCGAACCAGCGACCTCCGAAATACCATACCGTTCCGGAGGTTGCTGGTTCGAATTCTGGTCCAGTAAATTTTTCATTTAAAAAAAAAATAAAAAATCATTCAATATTCATAAATTTTTCTTTGTTCATTTTTCAATGACTTCAAATTGATCAAGTCAGTTTCCCTTGTGGTTATTTGAAGAGTATGTTAAACATGGCACTTCAAATTATGACAATTTGTATTTGGTCCTTGATCATTTTCATCAAGATGATGTCACTCAATTAGATTCCGATTCTGTTTCAATCATTTCGGTGAATTACTTATGCAAATGCCTAAAACTTACTTTGTTTGTGTTATCCAATGAGCTTGAGGAGCAGTGATGACCTTTGACCCATCGTTTCCCTCCCAAGGTAACTCAGGGATGAAGGTGTCGACTGCGGTGAAGCCTTCTTGGTGGAGTGGTTGCAGCGAGACGTCGGCATGCGACGTCTTGGCCCCGGAACGTTTCTTCTCCTTTGATTTCTTCTCGGATTTCGTGGTAGTGGTCGCTTCGGAGGAAGACGATGATTTCTTGGAAGTCCCGCTTCCCGATCGCGAGTCCCGATACACGATCTGACCGTTGGCTAGTAGAGTGAACTCCCTGCCCGAGGTGGCAATTTCTCTGGCGTTGAGATCTCGTGAGGGCGGCATGGAATCCAGCCTCAAGTCTTTGGTGGGTACGTGAGAAGCCGGTCCGAAGTTACTCCCGGTGCTCAATCTCGGATCCCAGGTCACGCTAGTCGGAGTGCGCTGCAAGGCATCCTTGGTGGGAGCTACACTCCGGTGTGCGTTCACGGAGGTGCTGGTGGGCTTCGGGGTGTTCTTCAAGCTCCGTAAGAGTCTGTCGAGTTTGAAAGCGGCGGGATCGGATTCGTGATCGCCGTGGCTGCCGGAGCCGCGCTTATGTTTCGACGGGTGTGCCGTTGTGTGTTTGGACGGTTTCTGATGAACGGTTGCCTCCTTGCTCTCATAATGTTTATGATTTGTGCCAGACGGCTCTGTGAAAACATTAGACTCTTTGGAGTTCCTTCTAATGTGATGTCTGACGTCATCTGAGTTTGACCTCTCCGGTTTGGAGTGCCGATGTTCCATTTCAGAGGCTGATTGCTTTTTACCCTCTCTAAGTACTTTGGGATTTTGTTTCAATACTGATGCATGATCTGGAAGTCTTTCTGCCGCAAAGGAAGTGCCGGTATCGTGACTCCAAGTGTTCTTGGACGAGGTGCTACCGGGGGATTTTCGGTGTCTGTCGCTTGAGATTACGGAGGAGGAATGTTTAAGGTAGTCGCTTCCCAGGGAGTCGTAGTCGGTCCGAGGATCGATAGCTCCTGGCCATCTTTCCTCTTCATCTTCATCCGCGTCATCATCTTGATCTGAGGATGAGGATGAGCTCTTGTCTTGTCTTCTTGTGCTCCATTCAGCAAGAGGAGCCATTGTGGATGGTGATTTACTCGCCTGTTTAGAAAGGAAATAAGAGTCACTAAGATTTATCGAACTGCTTCATGAATAATATTCAAGGTGATGTTTCTTCTAATTGTTCCTCAATTATGTCAATGTAACTTTTACATTTGGGGTGCTGTGGCCTAGTGGTCTAATGGCTTAGTTGTCCAGTGTGTTGTGGCCTAGTGGTCTGGTGTGTCTTACTAAAGGTCTTATGGTCAATCTACAGATTGTAGGTTAGAGTCCAGGCATGGGCTAGTGGTGCTTGCATCCTTGGGCAAGACACTTCATCACATATTGCTCCTCTTCACTCAGAAGTAAATGGGTACCTAGCTGTGAGGGTCGAGATGGCTTTGTGCGCTTGATTAGCCTTTGTGGGCCTTACAGCAGTCGGGGCTGTGTACTCCCCAGGGCGTAGAGATGGTCTCAGGAATGTAAATGTCCCCCAATGAGACGGGATGATAATCAATGTTTTCTTAAATATAATCACCTTCTTTTCGAGATTTCCGACAGATCTCTTCCGTCGAGAATGCGTTTTGACGCGGGAACCCTCATCACTAAATCCTTTAAAAAAAAAAAAAAACCAAACATAATCTTAATAATCATCAAATAACCACAAGGGAAAATGACTGGATCAACGAACAAAGACAACTGATAATTTGGGACACCACCAACATAGGGCTGGATAGCTCAGTTGGTAGAGCGTGCATGGTACGGCATTCTGGTGGTCGCAGGCTCGAATCCCGCTCCAGTCAATTCTTCTTTGTTCACTTTTCAATGACAAATATTGTCTTCTTATGTACGTTAGAGGTATTATCATATTTTGTCAGGAAAACAAAACAGAAATGTTCAAAGATTTACCTATAACTTACAGTGTATAAAGATGGACCTGGTACAAACATACCGTTAACATTTTTCCACCTAAAATGTTGTATTTATCAAGAAATGAGTCAAACAAAAGACCGAAAACAGTTTTGATCTCCGGGATCAAAACCTCACAATTACAATTACCTTACAATTTGGCGTAACAATTGCAACGGCTTTTCTCTGTTTTCTACTTTTTCCAATGATCAATTGAGCTGAAAATTACACAGGTTTGTTTTTATTCCATTACAAATCAAATTATGAACAGACCGCAGCTGTTCTATCAACTTTACCAAAGTATAAGTAAAGTCAAATTTCCGCTGGTAATGTTTGGAAATAGAATCTGTTACATGAAGCTTTTTGTTACTATAATGCTGCCGTGGATGTTTGTTTGACTATTGGAGAGAAATTATGATACTGTTCTATAGTCTTCAAGAAGCTCAGCTAAAGGTTGGAGGAAGTTGAGATTCTTACCTGATGAGGGACGAGATGAAGATCTTACACTTGGAGGTTCGGTATAAGTTGGTGAAATCGGCTGCTTCAAATGTCGCTGCTGTGTGAAGGAGAGATAAAGAGGAATCTATACGGTTCGTCGGACTCACAGAGTTGGTTATCAACTCATCACAAGTCACCACAAGTCATCACCAGTCACCACAAGTCATCACCAGTCACCACAAGTCACCTCACTAGTCAATTCACAGGTCAATTCAAAAGAGTTGTCTTCAGGGGCCAATTTCATAAAACTGTTAAGCACAACAATTTGCTAAGCATGACATTTCTGTCTTAATAAAAACAGGGTTAACAACCAAATTTCCACGTGTTGTGTATCACTTGTGATTGTTCTTTGGCTGTTGTTTGCTGACCATGAAAATGGAATTTTCAATGGTGGTTTGTTTTATTGGGCGAGACATTTTTGTGCTAAGCAAATTTTTGTGCTTAACAGTTTTATGAAATTGGCCCCAGTCTGTTCAACACACAATACAACAAAATCAATCTTACACAGATTAAGACCAGGGCCCAATTTCATGGAATCCGTTACGGCCTATTTTTGTACTTACTTAATTAATCCATAAGCAAGACTTTCTGTTAGCAAAGAATGTCATGGCTAACTGTGATTATTTTCTGCTAACGCGCTGTCAAATGCATTCTGCTGAAATTCCTTGCTTACCTTTACCAAAAAGAAACCTCTCCCGTGAAATACACTAACCGTATTAACAAAAAATACCGGTAATCTGCTACCGTAAGCGAAGAATTTTTGTTAACGGTAACAGATTCCATGAAATTGGGCCCAGACTTGTGAATTGACAGACTTGTGAGGTGACGATCGATGCATTCATAACTGGTAGAAAGATTAACAAATTATTCAAATCAACTCTTACCCAGAACACATATGACTGAGCAATGTGCTGTTTCCTCTGTTTATAGCAGCATTACAAAATCAAGATAACAAGAATGGTTCGGGGTTAAGAACAAATCTAGTATCATATTAAACTATGGTGGAACGCCGCTGTAACAAACACGGCATGATGAACAGAAATTGTCCACTGTGGCAGTTGTTCGTTATTGGGATTTAAACAACAATATTTGATATGTTTTGTGCACAAAAACTAGGAGCCAAGGATGATGTATGGTATAGCCAAATGTTCAGTATAGTTTTGTTCGCTATAGCGACATTCGTAATATAGTGGTGTTCGCTATAGCTGCCGGGGTTTGTTATAGTGGCGTTCCACTGTAATTTCCATTGTTATATGCTGGGGACCAGACTTTGGAATGACCAATTCCTGTAAACATTCAGGATACCACACTTACCAGAGGGAAAACCATGTGTGGTAAATTGTGGTATGCAGATGGGTTAGAGTTAAATATTCAAAATAGGACCTCAAAATATGATGAACAAAAACATGTACTTATATCTGAATGTGTTCGAGCGATAAAAAAAGACAAGGGCTGGATTTCACAGAGCACTAAGATTAATCTTAAGTATCACCATAGTGATTTATATTGTGACATCACACTTTGCTTAGCAATTAGGATTAACTCATACTTAAGTACGGAGGCTCAGGCTCAAGCTCAGGTGGCCATTTTGTGAATCCACTCTAAAATAACGTGTATCAAAATAGAGACATTTGCCTGTGGTTCGGAAGTAGATTCTCTGATTTGAAAAGAAAAACAACTTCAGCTTCAATGAAAAACCACAACCTATATTTTCAACATACTATGATGGAACCGGAGCCTGAGCATGAAACTAAACCTTCGTTTTGAAAAGACCCTAAGTGCTCCGTGAAAACAGCCCCAGGGAAAAGTATTTAACAAGATGCTTGTGTAATAAGACGTAATGTCAAAAATCATCAACTCACCGATGCTGAAGAAACTCTTTTTCGACTGTGCCTGGACTGGGCTCTCCCAAAACTTTTATCTTTGGTTTTTCCTGCAAAAAAGAAAAGAAATAATAATAAAAAAGAAAATTGAATACTTACATTTGACAAAATAATTATTAAAGGAAAGGGACGAACCAAGATATGGAATGAATAGACTGCCTTTGTTAAGTGGGGTAAAAAACTTCCACTCTAGGGATTTAATTCAAACATACCTGATGATTCCTCTGTGGTCCTCGAAGGATGCGAGAAGAATATGGGAGCTGTAGATTGCACATTGTCTACAAGCAAACAAAATTGTCAAAATATTCAGGAATACGAAAATCAATTTTACACGACATTAAAGGTAGTATCATTGGTAAGACACCAAAACAGAAATGTTGACAGATTTATGTATAACTTACAGGGTATGAAGATGGTGGTGGTAGAAACATACTGTGAAAATCTTTCTGGCTGAAATGGTGTATTATATTCATCCAGATATGAGTAAAACAACGACCGAAAATCTTTTTGATCTTTTAAAAGATCAAAAATAAAAGAGAACAGACTTAAGAAATACTGTGGCTGTTTTTCACTGTTTTCTTAAAAAGTGGGCACCGTATGGGACTGAAATTTTCACAGATGACTATTACTGTATCATCCTTGATACTTTTGCCCATGAATCTGTATTTATTTGACAAAATCCGATGTATGATACTAACTTTAAATTAATACACTGATTGCGCGACCATGTTTACATTATTTATTTCAAATGGCAGAATTGAAGCAGGGACACAAATTTCTGGATATGGCTTCTTTTTCATCGAGTATCAATTTTCGCTCACAGAAAAAGAAAATTGAACTTACATTCATCTTTGGGGGTTTTCTTTTTGATGGCATCACTTTCACATTTCCCTTCACTTGTAACGGCAATTACCTGTTAAAGACGGAAACAAAAAAGATTATTCATTCAGTGATGGATATCTAATTCATTTAAAGGTACAGTACAGGATTGGTAACAAACCCAAACAGAAATGTTCACAGATTTACCTATAACTTTCAGGATATCAAGACGGTGCTGGTAGAAACATATCATTAAAATATTTCCGCCTGAAATTGTGTATTTATCCAGAAATTAGTCAAACAAAGACGGAAAACAGTTTTGATTTGGGGGTAAGATCAAAACCATTCTTAATGTTTTCAAGAAAATTTCTGTCGGTTGTTTGCTATTTTTTTGTGACTCAGATGTCAAATTGAGCTCAAATTTTCACAGGTGTGTTATTTTTATGTACATGTTGGACTAGACAAAGTGTGAGTGCTGTTCTGTGACCTTTACCAATCATGTATTATACCTTTAATTCCACTATCCCAAAAAAAATTATCAGAAAAATGAAATGTTACTGAATGTTATTTCTTCATGGAGATTGCCTGGAACTGATTCCCTGTAAATTGCTTCATGTGACATGGGCTTAGACTCTGTGCATTATAAACCTACCGTGAATTTATACTCTGTGTTTGGTGTGAGCCGATGGGCAGTGTAGCTCAGCTCGGTGCCCGAATAGATGACTTTACCGTTCTGCGTCAGCTCAAAGCGGTGGAGTCGACCGAGGGGGAATTCTGGAGGCGTCCAGGTGACGTGAATCTCACTGCGACCTCTGACCGTAAGGGTCGGCTTACCGGGAGCATGCTTGCCTGAATAAAAGACGGGTTTAAGTTAAAGGTGATATCATACTTTGGTTTTTGTCAAAGAAATGTAGATTCATGGGGAAAAATATCAAGGAAGATACAGTAACAGTCATCTGTAAAATGTCCAGACCCATATGGACCAGTTCCCTTGTGGAGCCTTTGGTAGTGTGTGGTAAACAGCTCTTGTCTTGTATGGTAAGTGTAGAAGGTTAGGGTGAACTATGGTTTATGATCCAGTCCCCCTCTGGAGACTGTGGTAGTGTGTGGTAAGCAGCTCATATCTTGTGTGGTAAGTGTAGAGGGTTAGGGTTGTTTTGACATACCAAGCTCTGTAGTGGTTGCAGTGATGGTAGCTTTGGGTCCTTTCCCCTTGTGATTAAAGGCACACACCTGCCAACAGAAATACAATTCAATGATTGTACAATGAACATTAGTGAGATTACTTTTGCAAAAGTAAAAACAAGATTTTACAAATCAGCATCTTGACCAATAGACAGATGTAGATTGGGCCTGTTTGTTTCAGGCACGTGATCAGTGATCTTGCAGATCCAAGTCCCATGCAGGATACGCTAAAATGGGATCTGGATCAGCAGGATCACTGATCTCATGCATGAAACCAAACATGCCCATGGTACATTTGGAAATAATCAGCAAATCATAGCATTGATGAGAGTGTTGGGTGGTTTCGGACAGCCAAACAACCAAAGATTATTGACAATTTTGAACACCGTCAACAAAGGGCTGGATAGGTCAGTTGGTAAGAGTGCAGTTGGTATTCCAGGGGTTGCAAATCCCGCTCCAGTCAATTTCTTTTTTGTTCAACTTTTAATGGCATCAAGTTTAAAATAGATGGAATTGGACAATATATTTGTAAGTTATCTATAAAGCTTGTGCATCAATTGTATTCGGCATAATTATCCCATGAAGTTAATACTAAGTACATAATGGTACATGTAACCCATACTAGTACATGCAAACAGAGGTGCTCCAAACACCTAAGTCTGAATCCTGTACACATCTATTGATGAACTCACATGAAGGTCATAGGTCATCCCCGGCGCCAGACCGCTAATGATGCTGCTCAGCTCCGTTGTTGTTTCGACCTGATGTTTCCCGTTGTACACCACGTAGCCCTTGAGGGCGCCGTTGTTGAATTCCGGAGGCGACCAGCCAAGTTTGAGCTGCGAGGTCGTTACGCCGAGAATTCTCAGGTTCGACGGGGGATCGGGCGGAGCTTCTTGGGTGGTTGCCACGGCGGCGTCGCTGTAGGGGCTGTCGTCTCCTTCCGTGCTTAGTTGGAGCTGGAAGGAGTACTGCGTGTCCGCCCGGAGCCCAGTAACGAGATGGCCGGTGGACTTACCTTCATGCACAAGCTTAGAGTCTGGGAAAATCAAACAAACCAAAATAAGGTTTGTAAAAACAGTGTTTGAGTAGAGTCTTCAGATCCGAGTACTTCAAGGTCTGAGTACTGGGCCGCGTCCGAGTACATTGCTGTCGAGTCCAAGTCCTAAGTATTGAGTCTGTATGAGTGCATTCAAGGTTGAGTACACACATTTTTAGTTCTCAACTTCACACCGCTGGAACAAGTGACTCGACAATGACATTCCATGGACCGTTGTGCAGCAGAGTCATGTATAGACAACTCAAAGTAAGGCTTAAAAACAATGTCAATGCATGTAGTAAACCTTATTAGCTTCTAGATTACCCACTGTCCTTTGTGCATACATGCATAGTGCCAAAAAACACAGATTTGAAAAAGTCCATGGGATACAACAGTAGTGATCTGTTGTACTCAAGGTCTTATGGTCAATCTACAGATTGTGGGTTGAAGTCCAGCCATGGGCTTGTGTGGTGCTTGCATCCTTGGGCAAGACGCTTTGTCACATATTGCTCCTCTTCAACCAGTAACTTGTAAAGTTACTCTTTGAGGAACAATAAGGTATTATATCCATTGTTCTTAATATTACATTTTGGTTGACAATGTGACCTGGGGCCAATTTCACCAAACTCATCGCAACTTACTATCAATCGTAGGAATTATGATGCATTGCAGCCCTACGTAGAAGTCGTAGGATACGACTGGATCAAATCCTTCGTAACTCGAGTTACGATCGATCGTAGGGCTTCGTGAAATCGACCCCAGCTGCCTGAAATAGACAACGAATGACCCCTCACCATTGTACAATCTGTAGGTCACCTCCAGACCGCTCTTCAAAGTGACCTCTTCCCAATCGGCTTGTATCTCACTGTGACCTTTGACCTCTAATGTTGGTGGCCCTGGTTGGTCTAACGTCTTGAGAAGCTCTAATGTCAGTTCTACTTCCTCTTTCAGATCTTGGTGGGGTGGGCCTCTGCACTGAACAATCTGGACACGGAAATCAAGAACTGATGAGCGAACTTAAAAACTAAAAAAGGGGGTTTAAAATGCTTACAATTAGCATATTTCACCAGAGAGTTCTCTTTTTGGTAACGGTAAGAAAGGACTTTCTGCAGCATGCATATGACAGTGCGTTAGCAGAACAAAATTAAGATAATGGCCAAGACATTCTACGCTAATCGTTTAGGCGCTGAAAGTCTTGCTTTTTACGGATTCCACGAAGTGCCCGTAAGCACAATAATAGGCCCTAACAGATTCCATGAAATTGGGCCCTAGGCTTTTGGGCTTCTATAACCCCTAACCTTCCCTGGATCATAGTTGGCACTAACAAGATTGAGTCCACATTGATCATGAGTATTGAGTAGTATCCAGAAACCAGGCTTTAGTGATTTTAAGTAGTTTAGTGAAGTTCAGGGCTGACAAGAGACAAAAGCCTGGGCCTGGCCAGGCTTTTCAGTGGCTAGGCCTGAACAATATTGAACTTTCTCTCCATTACCTGTAATGCAGGGACGACGTGCGGATGATTCCTTAGCCTCAGACAACCTTCTCTCTTGCTCGATAACGTCCGTAATGTCCTGGTGGGAAGACACAAAGAATTCTTGATCAACATAGCTGACTCCGTCAACTTCATCCAATATTTCATCATCGAGCGACTTATTGAAAGACGTTTTGCTCTAAGTCAGTGATACTGGATGTCACAACCATGCCTAGTCAATCCTATATGGAAACTATGGATATATGTGGTAAGCAGCTCTTGTCTTGTGTGGTAAATGTAGTGGGTTAGGGTTAATATCCAGTCCCCTGTGGAGACTATGGTAATGTGGGGTAAGCAGCTCTTGTCTTTTGTATGGTAAGTGTAGTGGGTTAGAGTGAACTATGGTTTATGATCCAGTCCCCCTGTAGAGACTGTAGTAGTGTGTGGTAAGCAGCTCTTGTCTTGTGTGGTAGGTGCAGTGGGTTAGAGTGAACTATGGTTTATGATCCAGTCCCCCTGTAGAGACTGTAGTAGTGTGTGGTAAGCAGCTCTTGTCTTGTGTGGTAGGTGCAGTGGGTTAGAGTGAACTATGTTTTATGATCCAGTCCTCCTGTGGAGACTGTGGTATAGTGTGTGGTAAGCAGCTCTTGTCTTGTGCAAGGTTAGGGTTAACATAGGAATTAATACTCACATGGCAGCAAACCAGGCCGTCTCAGAATCCTCATTGCTCAGCTGTGACCCCAGCCTCTGTAGCATGACCTCGGAATTATTATGGGCTAGCAACCTCCCATGACCCTGACTGCTGGTTGCTAGGCAACTGATGGCATAACAAGCATTCTTGCCGCAACCGGAATCTTTACTCGAGAGCATGCTACACAAACGGCTCATCTAGGACAAACGAGAACGAAAACAAAGTTGGCTGCATGAACATTCCTAATTCTCAATTAAATGAGAAAAAACTACCTGTATTTTTGTTTCCGTGGCAACAGGATGCATGAATTGAAGGATGAATATTCTTGTTTTACTGTGTGTTTCCATTCGTCCTTACCATTTTCTCCGAGTCCGGGTGCTGAAGCAATCGTATTCTTCCCGATTCTAGATCGCAGATCCTCCCCAGAGCAAAAGCTGCATTCATTCCTCGACCTTACAAAAGAACAAAAACAAACAAACAAATCAACGCAATCTTTTATTATGTTATTAAACAAAGCCACTATCAATCCATAAAAACAAAAATCAATTTTTCTTTTCACAAAGAGGAAGTAAAGAATTACGTCAAATGAACATATGACACATATACATGTATGATTACTCATTTATTTCACTGAAAGGTGCGAACTAAGATAACTTGACTGGAGCGGGATTTGAACCTGCAACCTGTGGGATACTGTACCGATGCTCAGCTGGATAGCTCAGTTGGTAGCGCACCGGCAGAGAATTCCTGGGGTCGCAAGTTCGAATCCCACTCCAGTCAAGTTTTTTTTTGGAATTCACCTTTGAAAAACTTTAAAATAAATCCAGTCAGTTTCCTAAAATGGTTATTTGATGATTATACTCATATTTAAATTTATCATTTCTTTATGATAATTAGTTACATAGGGCATTTATGAAACGGAAGCTCAGCTAGGCTTAGGCTCCGGCTCCACTTCATGAATTTATTCTAAAATAACGGGTATTAAAATAGAGGCTTTTGGCTGCAGTTCGGAAGAAGATTCTCTGGTTTGAAAAGGAAAACAGAGCTTCGGCTTCAATGAAAAACCACAACCTATATTTTCAGCATAATTATGGATGACAGAGCCGGAGCCTGAGCCTGAGCCTGAGCCTGAGCCTGAGCCTGAGCCTGAGCCTGAGCCTGAACCTGAGCCTGAGCCTGAGCCTGAGCCTGAGCCTGAGCCTCTGTTTTGTAAACCCCTATAGTGTCATAGTCATTGCCTTCTTACCTGCATCGTCAATACCAAGTGATTCTATTAGTTTGGTCAGAATCTGATGAGAGAAGTTATGATCCAATAAGGCTTGACACCCTTCCTCGGATATAGACAATCTGTACAACAGAACAATTAATTAAAGTAACTAATTAAAGGTACTACACGTATATGTATCACACTTTGGTAGCATAGAGAAACAGAAATTTACACAGATTTACCTCTAACTGGCATGGTATAAAGATGGTGGTGGTAGAAACATATCATTAAAGTTTTTCTGCCTGATATGCTGATTTATCCAGAAAAGAGAACAACCAATTGACCAAAAACAATTTTGATATCAGGAAGATCAAACTACTGTGAATAGATTTAAAAATACCGTGGAAGTTTTTCACTGTTTTGTCAAAAAGTGGGCACCGTATGGGACTGGCAATTTCACAGATGACTGTGATTGTATCTTTCTTGATATTTTTGCCCATGAATCTGCATTTCTGTGACAAAAACGAATAATTTGAGTGGTCCCCATTATAACGATCAATGACTCAGATTGATTTCCTTACCTTGCTAGGACCAGGGCTGCATTGCTAGCTGTCCAGAGATTCTTGCTGGCTAGGAGACCAGTCACTCTGCTGATGGTAACCTGTAGACAATCCTCCTTCAACATCCATTCCCTTCCACCAGAACTTTCAGCCTAAATAAACAACAAATAATCATCATAATTACGCCTTCATTCTGTGAACTTCTGAAAGCCGGGAAATGTGGGGCTAATTTCAGGGCCCTGCTAAGCACATAAATTTGCTAGCCATGAAATTTCTTCCTTAATAAAAACAGGCTTAATCAACTTTCAATGTGTTGTGTATCACTTGCGATTGTTCTTTAGCTGTCGTTCGCTGACCATAAATATAAAATGGAATTTTTAAAGGTGGTTTCACTGTTTTCTTAGGATATTTTGTGGTAAGCATTTTTTTTTTGCTTAACAGCTCCATGAAATTGGCAAGTGGTATATAGGAAAAACAATGTGCGATAAACTGTAGTATGCAGGGCCCAATTTAATGGAATCCGTTACCGTTAACAAAAATTCTTTGCTTACGGTAGCAGATTTCTTTTGCTTACGGTTAGTGTATTTCACGGGAGTGTTTTCTTTTTGGTAACGGTAAGCAAGGAATTTCTGCAGAATGCATATGACAGCGCATTAGCAGAAAATATTAAATCACGGTTACCCTTGAAATTCTTCGCTAACCGAAAAGTCTTGCTTACGGATTCCATGAAATAGATTTCATGCGTAGCAGTGCCCGTAAGCACAAAAATAGGCCGTAACGGATTCCATGAAATTGGGCCTAGGTGGGAAATTAAGGGTTTATCTATTAATGCAGTTTGTTTACCAGTGTTCCCAGGGTACCAGCGGCGTTCATGACTGATTCGTCATCATCATAGTCTAGCATGTTGGTCAGGTCAGGCAGGATATTCTGGGGGTGTGGCCCATTAATGAGTGACAGGACTCTCGTCTGACCGTCAATGCTCTCAGCCATCGTACCAAAGATGTAGGCGGAGTTTCCAGCAACCCTGGTCGGAAAAATAATTTCAATTTAATAATAATAATTTTAAAAACAATAATAACCTCTGATTGGTACCTTAGGGAAAAATTCCCATTGGGTCGTGCACAAAGTTTTACATATTTCAAAATTATTGAAAAGTGAACAAAGAAAAATTGATTGGAGCGGGATTCGAACTGAGCTGAATCCCACTCCAGTCAAATTTTCTTTGTTCACTTTTCAATGACTTTAGAATCAGTTAATTTCCCTTGTGGTTATTTGATGATAAATATTTCCAAATTAAGTAAGTTATAAATTCAATACAAGTAATAAACTGCTACAAACTGCTCATCAGCCAAAATAATGACCTGAAATTTATAAAATACATGTACTTGGAGTTAGGAGGGCCTGACGTGTTTTGATCCTGGCAGAATCTTTATCAAAGGCTAAAATGAATCAAGGTCATGCTAGGATCAAAACACGTCAGGCCCTCCTACAGTGTACATTTAACTCTGCATTTAGAAAATATTTAATATTTAGAAAATGTCAATTTTCAATGAACGTGAAATTGACATGATAGGCCTATTCATAATGAGAGTATTCTCTGTGTTCTTTTAAAATATGGACACTAAAAATATGTCTTTAAAAGGTAGCTGGTACCTTAGGGAGACATTGAAATTTCTCCCTAATTCCTGGTGTCGCCAAAATGTACACTTTCAGACGCTAACCTGTCTCCCTAATACCCTAATTCAAGTATTTCTACAGTGCAATTATAAAACTGGTCTTTGAGGTGTACAAAAAAGACAAAAAGATGAAACAAAATATGTTGAAAAATTGAAGAAAAAAGACAAATTATAACTGAATAACAAGAGACAATATTACGGTAAATGTCATTCAAAAAGTGAGATTTGAGTAGGCTCTTGAAAATCTGGAGACTGGGAGCCATCCTGATGGTTGATTTGAGGAATACACTACAGTCTATGCACAGACCTGACTCCCAAGGGCCAATTTCATGGAGCTGTTAAGCACCAAAAAATATGCTTAGCACAAAATGTCTTGCTCACTAAAACAAACCACCATTAAAAATTCCATTTGATATTCATGGTCAGCGAACAACAGCCAAAGAACAATCACAAGTGATACACAACACATGGAAATTTGGTTGTTAATCCTGTTTTTATCAAGACAGAAATGTCATGCTTAAGTAGCAAATATCTGTGCTAAGCAGGGCCGTGAAATTGGCCCCTGGTCATTTGCTTTCAGACATGAGAAAAATTTACATAATGTGCCATATTGATTCCGTGCATAAATTATTCAACCAGCGGTACATGGAACTACAATCGAGAACGAAATGACAAAATCAATGCAAGGTATTGTACAAAATTAATTATTCATAGCTAAAATGGGCGCTGCCTAAGTGTGTGAGAATCTATGCAAATGCACTGTACACACATATTACATTATTAATCAAACAGGGTGTATAATGGTAGAGCTCATTAAGACTAACAACCTAGCTATGGGCCAACAGTCATTCGCTGACTGTGAAATTGAAATTTGGCAAAGACTACCAGTGTGTACCCATCATATGTCTACTAAGTCAAATAATGTTAATGCGACCACTTTTACCATGCAAATCTTTAAAATACTCAACACAATCCATTCAACAAACTAAAACAAAATTTCCTTAAAAATCACAATTTAGCACACAAATAAAACTTATTTAAAAGTCACAAATGTTGTTTAAGTTTGAGATACTTTGTTTACTTAGTTTATTAGAATATATGTGATGGTAATTTACTATACCTTTTCAAAAAATGTCCTTAAAATTCAGCAATTGGCATCAAACTTTTTCAAAATTTACAAATGTTGTTCCTGTATAAATTAAATTATATCATGTAGGCCTATACTGTATAAAAAATAAAGTCTGTAAAACTTTGTGAAAATTTCTTTAAATTCACGAGACAGCAGAGTATGGTCATAACTGACAATTTAAAATTTTCATTTGGCATAAAAATCCTTCGAAAGTTACAAATATTCAGATTAGGCCTATAAGTTTAGCAATACTGTAAGTCTGTGAAACTTTGTTTTTAGTTTCTAAAACAGCAAAGTACATGTGCATAAATCATTTGATGCAACTGAGTACAACATTTGTAATATTTTTAATAGATTTTAAAGTTTTTCTACATTCATTGAGTATATTTTATAATGCTTCTAGCTGAATTATGGTACAAGTGGTTAGTGCTCAATTGATCTTGCAATTATTTCCTTCCTCCATGACTATTCACAGCACGAATAGTGACCTGTGTGCTCCGTGATCTTTGGAACTGATAGCCCTACTTTATGTTGACTTGGGAACACACTGTGATATTATTTATTTGTCAATCTAAAACTGTGAATTAACGGCAATAGCTAGATAACCTTTTCTATTTATTCAGACATTATGCTGCCAGGCTTGACAGTAGTCCCAATCACTGCGTCAAAATTTATAACAGGAGTAAAACTTCCGGCCTATTCAAAACTACACAATGACAACGTATTACTTACTATGCACACAGATAACATTTCCATTGATTTCTCTTATCAGGCAAACGGAACATTTAACAGTGTACTGAGTTTTTTCTCCCTGTTTTTCATATTCCAGTGTGCTTCTATGGGGCATTATAATGGCGTTTATTAGTTTAAGACATTCAAGTGAAACTGTTGCAAACTGTCAGCAAATGATATCTTTTGTCCACTTTGCGGAGTTACATAACGTCGTTTGTCAGTTTTGGGAAGGCATTCTCTCCGGACTGAACAACTTTCTTTTAGAGTTCAATTTGTCTTGTTTTAACCCTTGGGCTTTGCTATTGTGTTGTCAACTGACTTCATAGGAAGGCACAAACCAAACACTAGTTTACAATTACCGTGAACACTTACTAAGTGCAAACTATTCCAACTCCAAGCTTACCGGTATTCTTAGTGGCACAACCAATTGACTTTTCCTTGTTGAACAATTTATAAATCTTTCCAAAAGATCCCGCAAGGATCAAAACGCCAGGCCTTCCTTATTCTATATTTCAGGTCAGTATTTTGGTTGATGAGCTGTTTGCAGCAATAGTTACTTGTATTGTTTTTCCTTAAAGTTAGGATGGCCTGATGTTCCGATTCTAGCAGGGTCTTTCTCAAAGGCTAACATTTTAAGAGAGATCCTGCTAGGATCAAAATGCTAGCTAGGCCTTCGTAACTTTATATTTAAGGCCATTATTTTAGTTGATGAGGAGTTTTGATTGAGGACTTTTCCTTAAGTTATAGGCCTAATACTTGAACTCATAACTTTGGAGTGAACTACATTTATTTGCTTGAGCACTGTATAGAGTCCTCATGAAGCTTGTCCAGGGGCCAATTTCACGGCGTTGCTTAGCACAAAAATTAGCTAAGCATGACATTTCTGTCTTAATAAAAACTGGGTTAGCAACCAAATTACTATGTGTTGTGTATCACTTGCGATTGTTCTTTGGCTGTTGTTCTTTGGCTGGATGGTTTGTTTTATTGGACAATACATTTTTGTGCTAAGCAATTTTTTTGTGCTTAGCATGAACAGCTCCATGAAATTGGCCCCATCTGTTATGACACAATTCTACAATGTACAATGATTGATCAACACTGTCTAAAGAATGCACATAGATGGCTTGAAAAACACCCTTTGTACACTCGGATACCACTTGAATGCACTGAGTGGACTGAGTCAACTAGGCCTAAGTGTTACAACTAAATACAAGTACCACAGATAGCCAATACCTATAAGTGCCCACAGATTAATAAACAAATCCAGGTGCCTTTTCCAAACCATAGCTCAGGCTTCGGCTCCGGCTTCGTCTCTGTCATCCATTTGCTGAAAATATAGGTTGTGGTTTTTCATTGAAGCTGAAGCTCTGTTTTCTTGTTCAAACTTCAAACACAGAGAATCTACTTCCGAACCGCAGCCAAAAGCCTCTATTTTGAAACCCGTTATTTTAGAACAGATTCATGAAATGGAGCCTGAGCCTGAGCCGGAGCTGAGGTTTGGAAAAGGCTAAACGTGTGCACAGCTCCTTAAGTACCACACATGCCGGAACACAGCCTGGTGAATAATACAGTTACATGTAGTCAAAAAGAAATAATTTGTTGACTTATAAATCCCTTTGAAACATCGAACAGCAGGTTTCAAAGACAGAGCCCCCTTTCACTTGTTTTCTGGTGTGAAGTTAAATATTCTTGAAACGTTTCAAGAGTTTTGACCAGAAGCAAATTGCTTTCAACATTTCCAGTCTCAAGACGTCTTAAATTCCACCAGCTCTGGAGTCCGAACAAACATCCCACGCCCTTCCACGGTTTCATTTCGAAGGATCAATATTTGTCCTTCTTTTTCTTCCTTTCATTTCATCAGCTAGCCCCATGCCCAGACTTTCAAATCCAGTAGACAAACCCATTAGATCCTGGCGAGTCAACACGTCAAGGCTTGATGGACAAAGACAAGATACCGTCATGTTTGATGAGTAAACATCCTTTCTCTTCTCAGAAACACGTACAATGACACATCCCATGATACTGTAATTATACAGTACGATGTGTCATTGTAGTACATGTACATATATCATGTGTGTGCTGTTTAACAGATTTTAGTGTCGCATGTAAAGTTAAGATTGTACAATGTACATTGTTGGTTTTAAAGGTAGTATCATACTTTGGTTTTTATCAAAAAAATACAGATTCAGGGGCAAAAATATCAAGACAGATACAGTATTAACAATCATCTGTGAACATACGGTGCCCACTTTTTGAGAAAACAGTGAAAAACAGCCACAATATTTCTTAAGTCTTTTCTCTTTTATTTTTGATCTTTTAAAAGATCAAAAAGATTTTCGGTCGTTGTTTTACTAATTTCTGGATAAATACAGCATTTCAGGCGGAAAAATTTGAACGGTATGTTTCTACCACCACCATCTTCATACCCTGTAAGTTATACGTAAATCTGTGAACATTTCTGTTTTGGTGTCTTACCAAAGTATGATACTACCTTTAAATGCTCCTTAATAATAGTAAAATTGTTAATTATATAAAATTAGGAGGCCTGACATTTCGATCAGGCTAGAAGACCTGCTCTTTGAGCAAGATGAAAATGTCAGGCCCTCATAAATTAACCTCAAGAATTTTACATATTTCAGGTCATTATTTTGATGATGAGTAATTTGCAGCAGTTTATTACTTGTTTTAATTATTATTGTAATTTATTTGTCCAAAATATATACAAACACACTGACAACAAAATTTAGTTAGGCAATAGAAAATGAGGAAAATAGATAAAAAGTTGTAAAACTTATGTAATAGATTTGTACATACGACGTACGCAGGACGGCAAAGAGTATACAATCATAGATAATTCAACAACCATGCACAGAGATTTTTTTTTAGTTTAGGGTAAGCAATCAATCCCATAATTATACTAGACAACTTATTATGAAAAAGACTAAATGCCAATTCATACCAAAAACAGACACAAGTAAAAATGGGAAAAAAAGGCAAAATTAGATCACAAACTCCCTAAGCTCACTAACATACATTACAATTTGAATCTCACCTCCAATTCATGCAGAATATTTTGAAAAAATAAACATGAACCCAGGCCCGAAATTTAGAATCAAAAACATTCCTTGAAAATTTCGTTGGAAATTAATATTATAATATTAATAAATCATACTTTTAAAAAACGTGTAGAAATGTCAGATAACAAGCAAAGTAGAAGAAAAACACTGAATTACTTCATAAATACGTACCTGGTATTCTCAGCACTGAGCATACGGACCAAAGCCCACAGGAAATCCTCGGAGCCGAAGTGGTCAAGAAACGCCCCGATGGTATGCGCCTTATCACGGTGCAAGTCGTCCACCAGCAACTCCAGGGCCGAGTGACTCCCCGGACCCTCCTCCAAAAGCCTTTGGAAGTAGTCATTCCGCCGCCAATTTAGGCTCATTTTGACCAAAAAACCCTTACCTCACGTCATGGCTTAAATGTTTTGATATTTATGTACCAAAAATGAAACAATCTGATGCTCAAAATGCACAATTTGCAGGTGCGTTACTCAAATCCTTGTTGCACAAAATCCACATTATCACTTGTCGTTATGCACTTGTTGTTGACATTGCCTACGCCATAGCGTACGTGTCTGGTTCCCGACTTACTTTTTGAACCCGTTCACCAGTCTATTTCAATCAATTATGATACTTTATGAACGTGCAGATGGTGCGACTAGCTCCCTAATAAAACCCAGAATATCTAGCCCATGAAATAGAAATATGTCCGGGAAAACAATATTTACTAATTAATGAAATGCAAGAAGAACTTTAATTTGTGAAATACGTTGCAAATTTAGTCACTCAAACACAAATATAACAACATGTAATGCACGATTAAAAAATGAATAATTATTTCGTTTTCTTCACTTATCTTTGAACGCAAGAGGGCGCTACATAGCATGACCGTGATCGATCGACCAGTGTGAAAAAGGTAAACAATGATTTAATTTTTACAATCTCGAGCAAATGTTGTGAAGAAAAGTTGCAAGTTCTGCTGTTTGCAACTGTCATAAATCGTCCAAAAAACAGTATTCACTTGACTTGTTTGCTGGTTGCGTTCAGATTTTAGAAATGAGCTCATTTTCTAAAAAAGTTCTTGCACTTTGCAGTCAGTGCATTGCATGCGCAGTGGAATTTTTTCAATTCGAAATTTGGGGATTCCCCCTACTCATGGAGAAATAAGACACACCCTACTTTAACTTTTATGTTTTGTAAGGTTTACTAGCTGGAAGATGTGTTAGCTATGTATCAAGTATTTATTTAGAACTACATGTAGTACTAGTAAGTATGAAGGTTACTTTCTAACCATAACTGGCAGTTCAAAAGTGGACATGTGCATTTTTCAGTACTTAAAAGCAGATTGAACGTTTTTATTTTGATGAATTCTTTTTTTATTCTAGTTGAAGGCTCGTCATGATAGAGTCTAGTTCTAGAAGTACAAGTTCATGTGTTCCACAGCAAGTAAATGTGCATAGTCAATTCATATGATTTGTGGTCATTTATTCATAACAAGTTTATGGCACTGATATTTCTTGAAAACAAAATAATCTTCTGTTTTTCTTTTTCAGACAAAACAACAAAATGGGCAGATTATTTTGGCCGTGCATGTCCTTTGGCGGTGGGGGACTCTTGGGAATTTTATATGAAAGGATGAAAGCTAAGACCAAGGATGAAATCTCCAAACCAGAGAAGATGCTATTCACACACGCAGCTGCGGCCAAACTACAAAATCCGCCAACTCCGACGCAATCATCACCAAATCGTTCTGGCGAAATCATGAAATTCGGTTTCCCCGACTATGGACAGGTCCAGATGCATGATAATTACGTCATCTCGTATGACCGTCGGATGCGCAACGCCAAATGGGTCTTTGAATGTTTGACCCGGGACGAGGTCCGATACAACGACGCTATAACAAGGACGGCCTGTCAGTTTGAAACCGACCAATCGGTGCATCCGTTCTTTCAGTCGACCATTGAGGATTACAGGGGGAGTGGCTATGATAGAGGTCACCTGGCAGCAGCGGCCAATCACAGACGCTCGGATGGAGTTATGCAACAAACGTTTCTTCTCAGTAACGTCTGTCCTCAGGTACATCAAACGAAAATTAATTTAACGCTGGCCCAACCCAGCTAAATGAATCCCACCTCCTTTTATATTTAAAAAAATAAGGAAATAAAAGCTACATAGAGAACTCAACTGAAGACTTTATTGTAAGGAAGAAAATAAGAGACCTATAAAAATATCAATTAACTGAAAAGTGAAAACTTTATTGTAAGGAAGAAAAGAAGAGACCTATAGAAATATTAATTAACTAAAAAGTGAGAACTTTATTCTAAGGAAGAAAAGGAGAGACCTATAAAAATATGAATTAACTGAAAAGTGAACACTTTATTGTAAGGAAGAAAAGAAGAGACCTATGAAAATATTAATTAAATGAAAAGTGAACACTTTATTGTAAGGAAGAAAATAAGAGACCTATAAAAATATTAATTAACTGAAAAGTGAAAACTTTATTGTAAGGAAGAAAAGATGAGACCTATAAAAATATGAATTAACTGAAAAGTGAACACTTTATTGTAAGGAAGAAAAGAAGAGACATCCAAAAATTAATTAACTGAAAAGGGAAAACTTTTTTGTAAGGAAGAAAAGAAGAGACCTATAAAAATATAAATTAACTGAAAAGTGAAAACTTTATTGTAAGGAAGAAATGAAGAGACCTATAAAAATATAAATTAACTGAAAAGTGAACACTTTATTGTATGGAAGAAAAGGAGAGACCTATAAAAATTTTAATTAACTGAAAAATGAAAAAAAATGTCTAAGGAAGAAAAGAAGAGACCTATAAAAAATATTAATTAACTGAAAAGTGAACACTTTATTGTAAGGAAGAAATGAAGAGACCTATAAAAATATAATTAACTGGAAAGTGAAGACTTTATGTTAAGGAGGAAAAGGAGAGACATATGAAAATATTAATTTACTGAAAAGTGAAAACTTTATCGTAAGGAGGAAAAGAAGAGACATCCACAAATTAATTAACTGAAAAGTGAAAACTACATTTGTAAGGAAGAAAAGAAAAGACCTATACAAATATGAATCAACTGAAAACTGAAAACTTTATTGTAAGGAGGAAAAGAAGAGACCTATGAAAATATTAATTTACTGAAAAGTGAAAACTTTATTGTAAGGAGGAAAAGAAGAGACCTATGAAAATATTAATTTACTGAAAAGTGAAACTTTATCGTAAGGAGGAAAAGAAGAGACATATAAAAAACTTAATTAACTGAAAAATGTATTTTGAGGAGGTCAAGTGCTATATAAATGTATTTCATTATTAAAAAAATTTTTTTTATTGTGGTCATATTTTGCAGGTTGGCGAAGGATTCAATCGAGGAATTTGGAACAATCTAGAAAAATATGTCCGCGGTCTGACAAAGGTCTACTCAAGAGTTTATGTATGCACGGGGCCACTGTACTTGCCTTTGTAAGCTTAATTTTTTTTTATTTCTCCATACATGTAACGTATGTTAACGGTTTTACAAAGCTTTTGAAATTTCCCTTTTCCCCAAAGGCTTTTAAAGTTTCTCTCCCTAAAAGGAAGTATCATAGTTTGGTTTTTGTCAAAGAAATGCAGATTCATGGGCAAAAATATCAAGAAAAAAACAGTAACAGTCATCTGTGAAATTCCAAGTCTCATACGGTGCCCACTTTTTGAGAAAACAGTGAAAAACGGCCCATGGTATTTTAAAAATCTTGTTACCATTATCCGTTAGTTTTGATCTTCCGAAGATCAAAATTGTTTTGGGTCATTGGTTTTACTCTTTTCTGGATAAATACACTATACAGCATTTCAGAATGGCATGTTTCTACCATCACCATCTTTATACCCTGTAAGTTATAGGTAAATCTGTGGAGATTTCTGTTTCCGTATGCTATAAGTATGATACTACCTTTAATGTGTGATCCTCCTTTTTTTAAATTTAACAGCAAGGAGCCGAATCAACGACATTACGTCAAATATGAAGTCATCGGTACCAACTCAGTCGCAGTCCCAACTCACTTCTTCAAGGTAGTACTCGGAGAAACTCAGAAACAGTCTTATGACCTGAGAGCGTTTGTTGTCCCCAACGCGGCCATGCCTGATGACACGCCACTGGGGAGGTTCTTGGTTCCGGTAGATGTGATCGAAAGAGCGGCGGGAATTTTACTCTTTGAACGGCTGCCCAAGAATCTACTGCGCTCTGTGAATGCGCCATTATCAGGATAACTCTTTTGTGGTTCACCAGACCTTGGGCCAATTTCACTAACTCTTTGCGATCATCGCTAAAGCCCAAATCCATCGCTACACGGAAAATCGATCACTACTTTGCATAACAATTTTCTGATTAGCCATGGATTTGGGCTTTAGCGATGATTGCAAAGCATTAGTGAAATCGGCCCCAGGTCCAGGGCTTTCCCTGTTTCCCTTGTCATGTGTCCCTAAATTTGTTCTGATCCTCTCATCCATTTATTTGTATCTTTACTTGCATGTCCTTGTCCTCTTGTCATTTTAGCCTTTGAAAAAGATCCTGCTAGGATTGAAACATCAGGCCCTCCTAACTCTAACTCCTCCAACTATGTCCCCCTTTGTTCTGATCCTCTCATCCATGTATCATATTCTTGTCCTCTTTGTCATTTAGTCTTTGAGAAAGATCCTGCTAGAATCGAAACATCAGGCCCTCATAAGTCCTTCCCCCCTAACTAACTAAGCATTATGTATTTCTGGTAATTATTTTGGTTGATGAGCACTTTGCAGCAGTTTATTACTTTCCACGACTAAAGGGACTATTTGATTGAAAATCATCAAATTATGAAAAGTTGACATATTATTTTTTTTCCTGATGGGGATAAGTCTCCATAATAGACGATATCTTAGCAATTAGTATTCAGCATGCAATATAATGTATGTAATTAACAAATTTTGCCAAATTATAACATTGTTCTATTTTATTATTGAAAAAGGGAACTTGATTTCCGATGTATTCTTTCAACTCAACTCACTTTAATTGCTGCTTATTAGGCCTATAGTTTGGGATTACAATCAAGAATTGTTCTATTCCCAAATATTTTTTATTTTTATAAATAATTTTGCCAAAGAAAGAAAAAAGAAATGCAAGAGAATCTCATTTGCTGCTTGTTGGAATAATGCACACGATAGCATTTTATTACCATCAATTTTAAATAACAATATTTAAATACAGCACTTTAATATACCGAGTTGTTTCAACAAATATTATTACAGTGCAGTCACGGCCACTAGAGGGCGCTGTTATAATACACCAACATTTTTGAGTTTTAGTAAGGGAGAGACACTTTAAATCCTTCTTTAGCTACCTCTGAACTTTAATAATAGGCTGCTTAAAATCGCAAAAGCCAGGGCGACTGAATGGCTTGCCCAGACTGAAGTGCTGCCCACATCAAGTCTGAGATGTGGCTATTGTTCAGCTTCAAATGGATACAGTGTACTGCCCATGACCAAAGTTAGATTACAGAAGCTGCAGAGCCTGAGCAAAGCCCAGGCCTGGCCTAGCTTTTCAGTGGCTGGGTCCGACCAGTATTTAGTATCTCCCCGTAAGAGCTTAAAGATTGTAGCCAAGTTTTTATTTTCAAAAATGTGAACGCATACAGTGATGAATAAAACTGGATGACACAAGTTAAATAACAACATAAATGACGTGTTTTAGGGCTAATGTCACACAAGGAAATTTACAGGCAACCAGTTCTAGGCAATCTTTAATATTTCATACATTTTGCTTATGGACAGTGAGCAACTGCTAGAATAGGGTAATATCATACTTTGGTTTTTGTCAAAGAAATGCAGATTAATGAGGAAAAATATCAAGGAAGATACATGAGTAACACTATCAGTCATCTGTGAAAATTTCAGTCCCATACAGTGCCCACTTTTTGAGAAAACAGTGAAATACACCCACAGTGCATGTATTTTTTCAAATATTTTCACCGTTATTTACTTATTTTTAAAAGATCAAAATTGTTTTTGGTCATTGGTTTTACTCTTTTCTGGATAAATACAGCATTTCAGGCAGAAAAGGTTTAAGGGTATGTTTCTACCATCACCGTCTTTATACCCTGTAAGTTATACGTAAATCTGTGAAGATTTCTGTCTTGGTAATACGTATGCTACCAAAGTATGATAGAACCTTTAGTGCCAGTGATAAGTTCCTATTGCTTGTAGTTAGTTGCCCGTAAAAATTGCCTCATTTATGTCATGTGCCATAGCCCTTGGTTTTCAAGCTGCCTCAACACTACACTACTTGCTATTACCTAGTACATACACAACAGTGCTTAGGACCAAATATGGGAAGATTATTAGCATATTAATAGTTATTTAAATTATTTACATGTATTTTTCATTTGCATTAAAATGATATATGAATTATTTATTGTTCATATCTACAGCATTTTCATAATGTGCCATATTTTTTCTTTGCAGCTACACAATTCTACCACAATATACACATAGAAAATTCTACTGTGTATTATAATTTGAAAGTCATTTCCATGTTTTTCCTTTTATTTCGGGAATCTTTATACATTCAAACCAGTGAATTTCAGAAATAAAAGTAAACATTTTTATTTTATCATTTTGTGTGTGCATTTACTTCCATTTTGGGTTTCAACTGTTAGCAAGAATTTTTAGTCGACTTAAATTTACTTGGTAGTAAAATTAAGATGTTTAATATGGAAAAGAACATTTTGTTCCAACTTCAGAGAAGTTTTATGAATCAGAATTAAATGAAACAGATCTAGATTCATTTAAAGGAATACTTTTTCCTTGATGTACCAGGGCTCGAAATATCCACTAGACTAGACCGTGGACCGAGTCTAGTGATTTCAGTGTCGGTCTAGTAAAGTGTACTGCACTAGTCCGGCTGTCTAGTGATTTTGTTTTCCTTGCACAATTAAAATGGTGCCTAAATTGATGACTTTTGATACAATATTGCATACAATTACGGTTTTCCTATATACAAAAAAAAAGTTCAGGTCTAGTAAAATGCTTCAGTTACTAGACCTGCTGTCCAGTGCTTTTTTCCCACAAAAATTGAGGCCAGGGGCCGATTTCATAAAACTTACGACGCGTCGCAGAGTTAAGACGCATCCTTTCTCTATGGACTCATCGCATAGATGCGACGCGTCACAGCTAGGACTCGTCGCAAATCGAGTTGCAACGCGTCGCAGAGCTTTATGAAATCGGCCCCTGATGTAGCAGTTTTTGTTAATAAGCAAATCCATATGCAATGCTATATGTACACATATATACAAATAATACAAAATGGGAATGGTAATTACCTCAGTAATGCAAGCAAAATAACAATTATTGCCAAAAAACCCCAAAAATATTTCAAAGTCAACCTCATATATAATTATAAACAGCGAGAAAACTTAAATTCAGACCTAAAAAACAAACTCAAAGTTGAAATCTGAAAACAAAACGTAAATATACAAGATCAAACTATCACACAAAAAATGCATTTTTCTAGTTTCTCAGCAAAATAAAACACACACACAAGAGTGTACACTTCTTGTGCAAATTCGATGCAACTTGGAAATTAAACAAAAGAAAATATTGCTTTAATTTGTTCTGCAATTGATTATTCATAATGATTTAAGCGGAAACAACAAATATTAGCTGAAATTCTGAGAATTTGGATATAATGCTGTGACAAATGATGAGCTTTTATAGCATCTGATTGTAAACAAAACAAACAAACAAACAAACACACCAACAAACAAATATTCAGCATGACTTTAAAGAGCCTGTTCAACACTCAACAAACCTCGCTTTATTTGTTAGAACTTGAATCCTTAAATTACTTGACATGAGAAAAAAATATATATCTCACACTGAACACAGAAAGAGAGTCTTTTTTGATGACTTTTCTTTCAACATGCTCAACCCGCAAGCTCCCCAAATTTCAGATTCTCTGAATTTCGTCAATGGGGGCAGCAGACAAATCTGTGTGATTTCGTGACGTCAGATATGGGAGCCTTTTGTTCAAATGAAAAGGCTGCCATATCTGACGTCACAAAATCAAACAGATTTGTCTGCTGCCCCCATTGATGAAATTCAGAGAATCTGAATTTTGGGGAGCTTGAGGGCTGAAAGAAAAATCATCCAAAAGACTCTCTTTCTGTATTCAGTGTGAGATAAATAGTTTTTTTTCTCATGTCAAGTTATTTAAGGATAATAGTTCTAACAAATAAAGCGAGGTTTGTTGAGTGTTGACCATCCTCTTTAAGATGGATTCCTGCGTTGTTTATGATCCAGTTCCCCTCTAGGATAGGATAAAGAAGACTTTAAGTTCACTTTTTGCATGCAAACAGAGGTAGCTTGGATAATTTTACACCAAAAATCTTCATTAAAAGAGTTCCCATTAGTACAGTGACATTTCATTTATTTTTTTAGATTCCAGTAAGTTCAATAAATGTATGGTAATTACTACATGCATGTGAATGATATAAACATCATCTGGTAAGGTGCATTTCTTGAGTGTCAAGGGGTCGATTTCACCAAACTCTTCGTAACTTACTATCAATCGTATGACTTTTGATGCATTGCAGCCCTACATAGGATAGGCCACCTAAGATGGGTTTTCCTTCGTAACTCAAGTTACGATCGATCGCAGAGCTTCGTGAAACCAACCCCTGTATTGTTAATGTGAACACATATCTGGTGCCTTGTGGAGACCGAGCACAATAGGTTGAATATGTCTCCACATGGAAATTCTAAAGGTGTATAGGTCTCCACAAGGTTTTCACGAAACCAATTTTTGAAATCAACTCAAAAAAGGAGGAATTTCCAAGGTATTCTGAAGGTATTCCAAAGTATTTGACCTAAAGGACTTTCGCTAGAAATTTCAACCCAGGAAAGTGATTCTGGTTCAAATGGGACTGATTTCAATTCTGCTCTTCGGAGAGTGTTCATTTAGTACACAAAGCCATGTCTCCACAAGGATACATGTATATTACATGTTTGAGTTAGTTGTCCATAGACCTCCACTTAATTCTATCTTAAACTATACCCAGAACAATCTTTTAGTCCGCATATATTTACATACTGTTACACTCGCTACCCTGTTAACATCACAAATATCAAACCACATTTAGCTAATGGATAGTGACACTATTTTCTACTTAAACGGTGAGACATTTATTTCTTTATATTGCACATGCATCAACTGCTGATCACAGTATTAAGTTTTTAAGAATATTTACAAGGCTTTTTTGTTTCGATTAATTATTTTTCCAAAATTAGGTAGACATTTTTGTTGTTGTTGTGGTGCTTGAGATATCTATGCATGGGACATGATAACTTTTTTAAAACCATTGACAGGAATTATTATTATTATTATTATTTATTTCTGGTAATGACACCAAGGATTCCTCAAAAGCGCCCTAGGCACTGTAGCTCGAAAGCCTGATGAAACCTTTTATGGAAAGATGATGAGAAGAAGATACAGTTTTAGAGGTGGGAGGAAAACACCAGAGTAATATTCTGGGTAAAACCCACAGAATCAGGCAGGGACTGAAAACCCAATCCACTTGTGGACAGAGCCGGACTTGAACCCGGTCCGTCAGAGGTGAAAGGCGAGGAAAGAACCGCTACGCCAACCTGACTCCCCTGAATTCTGAAGTGAAAATTTGTTTGAATCTATTTAAGCCTGCCGTTGAGAAACTAAGGAAGAAAAACTTTAATACTAGTCGGGCCAAGCTGCTGAAAAGCCTGTACAAAACAGCCTCATCTGACATAGCCCTAGTATAATACACGTTATAACCTTACCGTGAGTACTGCAGCCTTGTGTGTCTGAGGATTCAACTTGTACATGTAGCGCTACTTGGTTGTTTAAATGAACTAGTCTTGGAGCGGAGCCCAAAGAGTTGCCGTCCGGTCGGCGCTTGAGCTAATGAAGGTCAGGTCGGTCGGATGCCAACGACACTGGATGACTTTGTCGCTGTGCTTAGCGGCTACCGTGCTGGGTAAGGACTTGGTCAAATCTCCTGGGAATGAAGACATAAAAAAAATTAAGAACTGATACAGTCAGAAGCCACAAAACTAATGTACATCCGCTATATCCCAAGGATAATTCATTTTTAGCATACAAAAGGAATGATGATGATAATAATGTGACACATTCATGTAGCGCTTAATGCTAAGTGACAGAAGCCTATAAGTACTTATTACTATCATTCCAGGGGCAAATTTCATAGAGCTGCTTAAGCGCCAAAATTTGCTTAATAAGCACCAAAAACCACCAGCCAGCCAAAACTCCTTGTGAATGTTATGCTCAGCAACAAATGGCCGAATACAAGTCAAAAGCAGTAAACATCACATGGTTGGCAATCCTGCCAACCAAACGGAAGACTTTTCATGCTTAAGCAAAATTTGTGCTTAAGCAGCTCTATGAACGTGAAATTGGCCCCTGGTCATTGGGCTAGTAGATTTACTGAAACAATTTCAACTCCTTGGGGAGTATACAGCCCTGGCTGCTGTAAAGCACACAACGGCTGCCTAATCAACCACAAAGCCATCTCTACCCTCACAGGTACCCATTTACACATGGGTGAAGAGGAGCAATATGTGACAAAGCATCTTACCCAAGGACGCAAGCACCATTAACCCGGTTGGATTCGAACCTACAATCTGTAAATTGACCACAAGACCTTGAGTACAACAATCTTCCTTTACATAGTGTCTTGCCCAAGGATGCAAGCACCACTAACCCGGTTGGATTCGAACCCACAATCTTTAGACTATCCTACAAGATCTTGAGAACAACACATCAGACCACTAGCCCATAGCACCCTACACTAATTCTCTTAACAGCGTCATGAAATAAGGCCAAGATGTAACTCATAAACTTACCTTGTATGTCGCTGATGATCACGGTGCCGTCGTAAGACCCAGACATTAAGTACAAGGCTCTCGGAGAGAATCTCAAGGATCGGACTTCGCTCTTGTGCTTATGGTACGTCTGCACAATCCGGCCACCGTTGATGTCATACAACAAGCAAGAGTTATCTTCATGGCCGGAAGCGAGCAAACGACCGGAGGGATCAACGCAAACTGTGGCTGCTGCCGTTCCTAATAATTACAAATTGATACAAAAACAAATATATTATCAGTTTTTTACAAAATTCGCTGCATGCATTAGGACGTAAAACCAAAACTGTAATGGTAATGTCAAGAGGCAACAACTATTATTGACATCTAGTGTCTGAAGATAAAATGCTGTTTATATTCCATGTAGTGAATGCTGGTCAACTCGTACGTCGACCAACTCGTACGTCGACCAACTCGTACCCTGTCCAACTCATATGCTGACAAACTTGTACGTATGAGTTGGTCGGCGTACGAGTTGGTCGACATATGTGCTGGTTGGCGTACGAGTTGGTCGACGTATGAGTTGGTCGACGTACGAGTTGGTTGGCGTACGAGTTGGTCAGCATACATGTTGGTCGGCATACGAGTTGGTCGGCATACGTGTTGGTCGGTGTACAAGTTGGTCAGCGTACAAGTTGACCTGCTTCAATGAAGTATTGAGATCACTTTTGGGTGACCATTTCTCTAAGATTACCTACCTTTGCCCGAATCAGACCCAGGTGTGCCAATGACTTGCAGGCAGCGTGGGGTCCGGAGATCCCACAGACGAACTGTATTATCTTGTGACCCGGATACCATCATATGAGCGCCCCAGCAATATAGAGACAGCACGTGACCTGTGGTAATACACAAATGGTAGTGTGTGGTAATCAGCTCTTGTCTTGTGTGCCAAGTGCAGAAGGTTAGGGTTAATCATCATGTGTTCAGCTACATATGCTGAGATGCAATGTTCTTGAAAAGTGAACAAAGAAAAATTGACTGGAGCGGGATTCACCCTCTACACCTACTTGGACCCTTTTCCAAACCTCGGCTCCAGCTCAGGCTCCATTTCATTAATCCATTCTAAAATATTGGGTATCAAAATAGAAGCTTTTGGCTACAGTTTGGAAGTAGATACTCTATTTTGAACAAGAAAACAGAGACTCTGACTCAATGTAAAGCCACAACCTATATTATCAGCATATGGATGACAGAGCCGGAGCCTGAGACTGAGCCCTAGCTGAGGTTTGGAAAATTTTAACACTGGTCAGACCTAGCCATTGAAAAGCCTGGCCAGGCTAGGGCTTTGCTCAGGCTCTGCAGCTTCTGTAATCCAACTTTGGTCATGGGCAGCAGAAATGCATTCATTTGAAGCAGAACAATATCGTAGACTTAATGTGGGCAGGACTTCAGTCTGGCTAGGGTCCTCCAGGGGCCTGGCTTTATCGATTCTCAAGCAGCTCTATTGTATTGGGGTTCAGAGCTATCAAAAAGGAGGATTTCAGGATTGGGGTCGATTTCATGAAGCCCTGCGATTGATCGTTACTCGAGTTACGTAGGATAACCCATCGTAGCGGGCCTGTCCCCCGTAGGGCTTCAATGCATCAAAAGTCCTACGATTGATAGTAAGTTACGAAGAGTTTGGTGAAATCGACCCTTGAAGGCCCAGGCCCGGTCGGGCTTTTTAACGGCTCGGCCGGACCAGTATTAAAGTTTCTCTCCCTAACACCGTAACACGACACAGAGTATATCATCTTACCTGAGTGCCCGGCCATAGCATGGATTGTCTGACCCTGGCTACAATCCGTCACATAGATACTGCAATCACCAGCTCCACCACTCACTAAAACCGTGCCGTGGTTGCTCTCTGGCTGAAAGACTAGATCTCGCACGGTGCCATCGTGCATGGTCAGGTCAATATCAGGACCTGAAAAAAGAAGAGTAGGGATTGAAACTTTAGCAGCATAAACACTTTAATACATCGATCTGACAGCAAGAATACTGTCCGCCATTACTGCAGTGTCCCCGTCCGCGTTTTGTCCAACAACAAAATAATTTACGCTCCGCTGCATCTATAATTGCAGGGGGTATGTCCCATGATTAGGGGACGTACATAATGCAATATAGAGTGCGAAGGACATAAATTATTTTGTTGCCCGAGATCAAAACTGTTTTCTGTCTTTGTTTTATACTAATTTCTGCATAATTACACCATTTCAGGCGGAAATATTTTAACGGTATGTTTTTACAAGCACCATCTTCATATCCTGAAAGTTATAAGTAAATCTGTGAACATTTCTGTTTGGGTATGTTACCAATCCTGTACTGTACCTTTATTATTAAAGCAAAGGAATGTCCACACGTTACTTACCATCTGCATTGCACTTGTGCGCATCAAACCTCAGCAGCTTAATCAACTTGTCGTTTGATCCGGTGGCTATTAGATTTCCAGTGGGGCTCCAGCCCACACAGTAGATGGAGCCTTTATGATGCCTAGTGCGTTTGAACAATACTGTAGGCTGCTTCGGCTCGCCGTCACTGGAAAAACAACAGCAAGGATGGCTCAATTACAACCGGTTATACGTAAATCTGTGAACATTTCTGTTTTGGCGTCTTACCAAAGTATGATACTACCTTTAAACTGGTGTTTCCCATACACTGACAGCGAAAAAACAAAAAACAATATAAACTTACCCTGCATGTGATACATCGGGATATGAACATACACGGAGGGTCTTGGAGTTGGCCCCGACTGCGTAGAATGTCCCGGTGGGGTCAAAGGTCACTGCTCGTATAGCCTGCACATCCTCCAATGTAGTGACGGCAACATAGTGCGGCGATCTCCTATTCTGGTTCTACGAGAAAGGGAATTCAAAATGTTTTAATACATGTATTGGTGTACAGTGGTACTTGCACTTTCCATGTATACATCTGGTGTATTAACCCTAACCCTCCTGCATACCACAATTAACCACACACTTTTCCTGAGGTAAGTGTGGTATCCTGAATACCACAATACACCACATAATGGTTTGTATAATCCAGTCCCAATGTGGAAACTGTGGTAATGTGTGGTAAGCAGCTCGTGCTGTGTGTTAAGTCAAGAGGGTAAGGGTTAAGGCAATATTCTACTATATTTAAAAAATAAAAAGAGGATGAAAATCTCATTTTAACCTTACACTCTATGGCGCCCCCTATGGTTGGCTTGAAGTTAGTCTTATAGACTTTGTGTTTGATTGCTTTGTATACACCGATCCAATAGCGAGACCATGGAGGTAGGAAACACCCGACATTATTGCAGTGTCCCCGTACAGAGACACTGCAGTAATGGCGGATGGTGGTATGTCACGCTGCCGGATCGGTGTATACCATGCACAGACCCTTCATACCTTGGTACAGTATTAGGCAGTATAAAAGAACAAAGATATTGTTTATTGAATATTATAGAGAAATGGAAAGTTACTGAGAAATTATTACTTGAAAAAGTTTTTTTGGAGGGAGACTGGAATTAGAAGTGAGAAAATAATGCACATGTATCCCAATCCACTCCATGAATAGACACGTGCGGTATAAGTGGCCATTGCAGAGGGCATTTCTTTGTTTGACCTGGGTGGACATTTTCTTGAAAATGAATTGGAATCCTCAAAATTGTCAGCAATGCCTTTCTATCGTTTAGGGAGAGGAAGACTCTGGTCAGGACCAACCATTGAAAAGCCTGGTCAGGCCTGGGCTTTGCCTGGGATCAAGGGATTCTGTCATCTCTAGCCTTGAACTATCAACTTCAAGCCCCTGTTGTGTCCTGGATCATAGTTGGCAAAAATGTGATGAGAAGGCAGGCCAGACCTGGGCTTTGGCCTGGGCTCTCGGGCGTCTATAATCCCTAGCCTCGAACCATCAATTTCAAGTCCCTGCTGTGTCCTGGATCATAGGTGACACTATAAACCTGATTGACAGATTGAGTCCATATTGATTATGGACAGTATCCAGAAGCCAGGCTGGATTGTTTTTAAGCAGCTATAGTGTAATTCAGGGCTGACAAGAAGAAGATTTCAGACCCGAAGGCCTGGGACTCTGGCCTGGCTTTTCAGGGGCTTGGCCCGACCAGTATTAAAGTTTCTATTCCCTAGCTGTATTATTTTTGCCAAACAATCTTGATTTCTTTTGGTCATTTTCAGGGAGTACATTCCTACACAAGCATGAATTGTAAGGATGCGTATATGTATGCAATTGCTTTGCAACAAACCCTGAGCATTCTGCTTGAACTACTAGCTGGTTCCTCATTCAACGTGTTTCTCGGACTCTCTTCCACCATCTCAGTAGGCACTCTATAGGTCCGGCCGTTATGGGACCTATCCGGACTTTCTTCTCTGGGAAGATTCTGATGGTGGACGGCGGGGCTGAGGTACGTAACATTCATTAGGTTCCCGCCAGGGGCTAGAATCTCACCCGTGGAAATCTCTAGTCGGCGGACAGGGTCCATGGAAGCCATCTCTTCGACCGAATCGCGGCGCGAGTTATGGGTGTAAGAATGAGGATAGGTATACTTCGCCAGGACCGGGGAGGCATCCGGCTCGGGAGTCGCCGTGGGGTCATAACGATTTGTCTTAGGGGTGCTGGAATGGACATTGGCGGGGTGGTTTTGTAAACGCATTGGGAGGGGTGCGGGCGTGACCTTCAGGTCAAAGGTCATTGTAAGAAGTTGTTAAAAAAGAGTTCACAGCACACGGGTCAAAGTTCACAGCACCAAGAGTCACATTTGAACAACACCAGGGGTGAAAAGGTCACGGCACCGGGAACCAGTCAGGATACGAACCACCAAATGAGTAGGACAAAAAGAAACAAAGTTAAAATGAAAAGACGAATCACAAGATTTACAGTTAAACAAACACACGTACATTTCATGCATGATAAAGAACTAATGTTCAACCAATGATCAACATGGAAGCATGACAGCTCAGTTTAATGGTAGGGCACTGGTATAGTATTCCGGGGGTCGTAGGTTCAAATCCACAGTCAATTTTTCAGAATGTTAGATGCATGCAGTCACAGTAACACACTAAGTAAGGGAATACTAGATGTAATACAATAAAGGAGAGGACAATACATGTAAGGGAAACAAAAGTATCATCAGTACTGCATACTCAGTGCTTTAGAGTACGGTGGGATTCGAACCCACAACCTCCCGCTCACTATTATGCAGATGTCGTACCACTAGACCACCGAGCTAGCTAGGGTGGGCAGGGTAAGTCGAAATAATCCGCTGACCCCAGCTTGCTCGGTGGCCTAGTGGTACAACATCGAGTGGTACGACGTCTGCACTAGCAAGCATGAGGTCGTGGGTTCGAATCCCACCTGTGCCAGCGCATGACTTTTTTCATGTGCACTCAAAAAGCACTGTGCATGATGTGCTGTCAGTAAAGGAGCATTTCCAACATTTGGGAACATTTTGTAACGTAACTTATCTTTTTGCATATTTGCATGCATTTCAAGGAACCATAAGTGGTATATATGTACTTTGCTGATTTTTAAATTGGAGTCTTTCAAGAATGATTGGTCAAGGATAGGTCAAAGCCACTTAACAGGTAACTTACGTTACCGTGGAATTGCTCAAAGGGTAAGCCTAATTTAAATACTTCTTCCACCCAACGAAAAATCTTGCAAACAATTTTGAGATTTTTCCTTTGTTTTTATATGTTTCATGCAAATCACACAACACACAAGTTACACTCATCTCAATCTACATAGAGAAGCACACAAGTGCACATACCTGATTATTTTCTTTCATCATACCGGCCTCCGGCGACATCTTGGTTAAGGATGCCAGACTATCCTCGCTCCCTGTGTTTGCGCGATTGCGCTGCGCATCCCCGGAAGCGCCCTCACTCTGTAGAAGTTGCGCCAGCTGCAGGCGATGCCTCTCCTGCCTTTCTAAGTCTTGCTGGAACATTGCCTTTGACGCCACAAAATCGGCGTAAGCGTCGTTACTTGAATTTGTCGGATCTTGTGACTGTACAGAGACATGTGAAATCAACATGAAATCAAATGAAGTTTAATACTTAGGGGGTTTACGAAACGGAGGCTCAGGCTCAGGCTCTGTCATCCATATGCTAGTTTGTGGCTTTTCATTGAAGCTGAAGCTCATTTACGAAATGGAGCCGGAGCCTGAGCCTGAGCCTCCGTTTCGTAAACCCCCTTGTGAAAGACCACACATACAGCTCAAGGGCTTCATATGTTTTGAAGCACCAACCAGGCACACATAACCCAATTGAGCTGGTTACCAACTACTAAGGAGCGGGAACCAGGGACTGGTGAAGAAAAACATAGGTCTGGTTGGTGTTCAGGTTAGTCTGCATGGTAATATATCTCCATAGTCGATACGTACCTGTACTTGTGGCAAGGTCTGGTTCCCTGTCTTCTGAGGGCTCTTTGACCTCATAGCTCCTTGGCTCGGTGGTCTTTCAACATCCTCAGCGACGGTGGCTAATGGAGAGGCGTTCAATGCGCTGGAAGCCATGCCTCCCGTTATGTGCATACCACCCATGGAATGTGACATCATGTTGACATCCTGACCAGGGCTGTCATCTTTCTTCTTGCTTTGGTTCAAGAGGACAGCTTCTAAGGTTGGTGTCAGGGACTGCGATAGACCCCTCGAGGAGCCAGCTGACCAAGGCCTGTTGCGGTACAAGATGGGCGTTGATGGTGACGGGGAAGGGTACCCTCGCTGCTTGCTGCTTGGTGTGGGGGTCATCGGAGTCATGATCTGCTCCGACCAAGACGGACTCGGCTTCATAACCCGTTCCACTGCAACCTCCAGCGACTTCTGCTCGAAGGGACAACTGAAGGTTGCCGGGGGGATGCTCTGCAACCACGACAACAGACTCAGATCCGCATCGTCGGCATCGGTACCGGTCAGCATGCCCTGAAGCGAAGAATACTGGACGTCTTTCGCCGTCGCTCTCTGTTGGCAGAAGTCGACGCAGGATTCAAACACCAACCCCTTGATGAGGAGTTGTACGAGGCGGTCCTGACTCGCCACATGGGTGCCCGTCTCCAAGTTCTTATCAACGGGAAGGAATCTGGCCACTAATGGGTAAACATCTTCGAAACACTGCACCCGGGCGTTGCTGGGGTTCCAGTTTTTGTAAGTGGCATGATCAGTTAGCCTCGGCAATGTCAAGAGCAGACATAAATTACTGTAATCTTCCTTGTTGGGACAATGGGGCTCCAACTCGTTGAGACACGACACGACCTCATCGATGGAGAACTCCATCTGGAGATGCTGCAGATCCTCATCCTTCATGCACAACATCTCCAGAAATTTGTGCTTCAGGACCAGAAAGCGGAAATTCTTAATATCGAAGCTCTCGATGCTCTCCAGAGGCTGTATGAACTCCAGGACGTCATCCCACTGTCCGTCGAGGATCAAGTTTCTCAAGAAGAGTGCATCATCGGAGTACAAACCATTAACAACGCCGCTCTCCCTCTCCAATGAACGCATGGACAAGTACAACTCCCTGGAGCTGAGAAAGTCCAGGACTAACTTCAAGACATCAGGCTCTCTAACGACGACCTTCACCGACGACGGCATGATGCTTTTTAGTCAAGGCAGTATCCTACATTCACAAATTTCAGAATGCCACTGGTACTAAGTGTCTTTTTGAGTTTTTTCAGAGCAGTTTCCACCCAATCCACTGTCAAGACAAAGACATGACACGGGTATTTCTTCTGGAATCTGTAGAGGTTGAAAATTGAAATTAAAATGATTAGATTTGTTTTTAAAGACACACAGTGGGATTCACACACACGACTACATGTATGCTTGTTTCTAATTAGCAGAGATCCACACTAAGAAGATGGCAGACTCTCCGAAATGACTCTAAATGATCGTCAGATTTTTGTCGGAAAACAAATTTCATCACACAGAATGATCATGAGCACAAATAAATATGAATCTGCATTTCACCCCTCACATTCAGAGAAAGGATGGAGATTTTCAAGCCAAATTGTGATGTCTTTGTTGTCATTTGGGTAAATTTTTTGGCGCAAATTGGCCTACCGTGAAGTTTTTCCGTGTGCTAAATGTCAAACTCTATGTGATTCTCTGGGGCGCTAGACCAATTGTCGACCTCCAAAATAAAAAAGGGAATTCAGTGCCTCGTTACCATGGATGCCGGGTCTACGTGTAATAATTTGATTGTAATTGTAATCATGATTGTAATAGCGTTCCGCACTAATGACGTCACACCATGCATGCACGCGCACACATACCCCCACTCACCACACATTTGCATGGCCGGTTGCAATGTTTGTCTGAGGTTCGGTGCTATTTTTAGCGCAAGTGTACAGTCACAGTGCTCAATATGTCATTCAAATTTCAAGAGGAGACCACAAACAGATATTTCAGTAGGCCCTTGGCCTAAGTCTCTTTACAAAAAGTTCCTTTCCCACATGACAATCACCTAGGCCTAACGAGCAAAGTTTATCAATACCATTCATGTTTACGCTGCATTGCCATGAATCATTGTTTAAAATGAAAATCACGTCGGCCAACAAAAAATGCAAAAATTAATTCAGCCGCTTTTCTAAGAAGACTCACCTCCAAAGAATCAATCTAATTTATTGCGGTAGCCTGCACAACGTGCCCCACAGCAACGCTATTTTGTTTCAAGCTCACTGCACACAACCCAGCACAGTTACAGTATAATTTACCAAAAATTATAATGCAGCAAAATACAGTTACAACAAAACGTTAGGGCGCCGCCATCACTATTTCCCACCATGCATTGCGCGAAACAGGAAATAGGTCAAAGGTCAAAACTAAAAGGCAATTTTCCTTCCGAGTTTCACGTCTGCTAACATTTTTGCCTTTTAAATGGTCTAGATTTTGTTTAGATTCACGGAAACTGAACAACAAATACGTTTTCGATTGTAAAAGAAGAGATTCGCTGGAAAAACACAGTCATCATTTTCATAATAAAGCGAGAAATATGACGTCAAAGTTTCCGTTCTGACGTCGAGACCTTTGTTATGGACGTAGGGTTCGTAGTCATCGGGGTTTCAGGTCAACTCGGTCCGTAACCAACTCGGTCCGAGTCAACTCGGTTCGTGACCAACTCGGTCCGTAACCAACTCGGTCCATGACCAACTCGGTCCGTAACCAACTCGGTCCGAGGCCAACTCGGTCCGTAACCAACTCGGTCCGTGACCAACTCGGTCCGTGACCAACTCGGTCCCTATGGGAAAATGCACGCTAAAACGTCTGGTAATTTTGTTGCAGGAAAACGAGTACGTAGTCTTGCAAATTGCGTGAATTTAACTATTTATTTAGGCCTATTTATTTATTTATTCATTTATTATCTAAAAAACATTAAAAGAATGAAAAATACATTGGCAGGTGCTGCCCATAGGGCCTGAAAAAAAAGTAAACAACAAACAAACAAAAAACTCTGTCATCAAAAGACGTGCCTTCCCAACCTGCCATTTATAAATCTTATATTAAATTGTGTTATGTTTATACACAGATTAAATAAAACAAAGCTAACAAATCAAAAACAAAAACACAAAACAATCATCATTATTATTCATTAATTGATTTATTAATTTAAACATAAAAAGCACGTTTTCATAAGGCATTTGACTTCGTGTATAATTTAATTGATATTTTTATTAAAATTGTATTGTGCCATTTTATCAAATAATTATGGTATCAACATAATAAGGCATAATTTATTTCCTCACGGTTTCAGCCACAAGCAAAACATATTATGTTATGATGACATTAAAAAACATTAATGCAAGTAGCCTACATGTTGTACATGTACACGGCTGCTGCAAACTGCATGGATTCTTGTTTGTGTACGTTTTCCCATAGGGACCGAGTTGGTCACGGACCGAGTTGGATACGGACCGAGTTGGTCACGGACCGAGTTGGCCTCGGACCGAGTTGGCCACGGACCGAGTTAGTCACGGACCGAGTTGGCTTCGGACCGAGTTGGTCTCGGACCGAGTTGGTCACGGACCGAGTTGACTCGGACCGAGTTGGTTACGGACCGAGTTGACTGGCACCCGTCATGGGTCGTGAATGATGGAATGATGCGTGAAGTTCTTTATCCACGAAAGCAATTTTTGTTTTGATGCTTTTCGCCATGTAAACGTGTGTTTAATTTTTCGAAGGAGTTTTTTTTCACAAGAGGTTTTAGAGTCTTAGTTCTTTAAATCAAAATGTCGCTGGAGGATCCATTTTTCGTCGTGAAAGAGTAAGTATTTAATTCAGACATTATGATCGATCATTCATTGTCTGAAATTTAAGTAAAAAACCAATTCTTTATTAAAAAAATAGGCAAAAAAGGGTTACTTTTACTTATCTTTTTAGTTTTATTTTATTATTATTATACCAATTCTACAGAATGTGACTATGTCAATTGTCAGTAATGCTTGGTACTCTACAACCGAATAAATATAACGTTAGTGTACTGGAAAAACATGGCATGTAGTTTTTTTACTAGTTTGTACAAGTATTGTAAGATGTAGTGCCGGTTCGTCAGTTCATTTAACATGCAGCATCATAATATTACTATTGATTATTATTAATAATAATTCATATTTACTTTTTAGTGCTGTTTAGTACTAGTACTGGCCCCCTAGGCATTGCCATAATTAATGTAATTGTTTTCAATATAGTACCCCCTTTGCTTTGGTAAGATCAGATAAACAGAACTATCAAAATACACTCTACTGTTATTAATAGGCAGTGTATATTTTGGCGGCACCGGCAATCTTCCTGCAAACACTATTTTGCCGTTCGACGCATTCCTATTGGCTAATTTGCAGTATAAGAACGTATAGCCGGCAAAATAACCTTCGGAGAAAGAAGACCGGCATGACCAACGAGAAGAATGCATGACGGTGTCGGCAAAATATACACTTCCTTATTCATACAAGTTAAAAAGTACCAAACTCACGTTCTGAACAATATTGTTATTTTTGTACAAATCTTCGAACATCTTATTTATAATTCTTTTTCTTTTTTTCAATGTGAACAGAGAAGTTGAGAAGGCCGTCAATACATCGGAGGGACTGTATCAACGATGGTGTGAACTCTTAGACGACACTAATTCTGTGGGCAAGGAAGAATATGATTGGACCACGAATGAACTCCGAAACAGCCTTAGGAGTATCGAGTGGGATCTTGAAGATCTGGAAGAAACGATTGATATCCTTTAAGCATGTTAAGAAATATGAAATTGCTTATGCAGGGTGCTGTTGCCTAGTGGTCTGGGTGCCAATTTCATAGAGCTTCTTAAGCACCAAAAGTTGCTTAAGCACCAAAATCCTTGGTGAATGCCAGCCAAACCTCCCTGTGAATGTTATCCTCAGCAAACTATGGCAGGATGCAAGTTAAAAGCAGTAAACATCATGTGGAAATTTGGTTGGTATTCCTTTTTGATCAAGGAAGACTTTTCATGCATATTTTGTGCGTACGCAGCTCTATGAAATTGGCCCCAGGGGTTTTGTACTCAAAATTGTGGTTTTGGGTCCAGCCATGGGTTAATACTTAGTGGTGCTTGCATCCTTGGGCAAGACGCTTTGTAAAGTTATTGCTTCTCTTCACTCAGGAGTGAATGGTTACCTGTGAGGGTAGAGATGACTTTGTGTGCTTGACTAGCCTTTGTGCGCCTTACAGCAGCCGGGGCTGTATACTCCCAGGGAGTTGAGATGGTTTCAGGAATATAAATGTAGCCTAATGACCAGGGATAATAATGATACACACAGAGTGTCATCTTTGATTGTGATATGTGCATTATATAAAAGCAGTTCACCACACACAGCTCACAATATTTAGTTACCGGCTCTTCCAGAGCCACACTCAGGTCCTTTTTGAAACGAAGACTCAGGCTCAGGCTCAGGCTCCGGCACCATTTCGTGACCCATTCTAAAATAACGGGTATCAAAGTAGAGGCTTTTGGCTGCGGTTTGGAAGTAGATTCTCTGGTTTGAAAAGGAAAGCAAAGCTTCAGGTCCAATGAATAACCACAACCTATATTTTCAGCATATGGATTACGTAACCAGAGCTTGAGCCCGAGCCTCCATTTCGAAAAAGCCCCTCAGTCTAAAAAGAGTCTAATACATGGTGTCTCCGCAAATATTCTACACTAATCAACAGTACACTGAACAGTTAACTCTACCAGTCATTGTTTAAACGCATTCATGAAGTTCCTTTTACATTGATTTAACCTTGACCCTGATTTCCTGCACGTATTGTGGAGGCCAACCCCAGGAAATTCAAGTTGGAACAGAATGAATTGGACACCAGACGACAGTTTGTCATCGACACCAAGAAGAAAGTTGAGGAGATGAAGGAGCACATGGCCAGCCCCAGTACCAGATCAAGAGAAGAGAAGAAAAGTAGACAGGTAAAGGCATGAGTGTAGCGATAAATCTTGGTTCACGACGTTATTGGTGTGAATACTCGAACCACACTGACCGGCATGCACGTACATGTACGTACAGGTGATCCGCACACATGTATGCATGGAACTGTCACTAAAAACGTCTTGGGAATCCTGTAAAATCTCCCCTCGAAAACGGGGGACCCGCGAAAACGGGGGAAACACACTGCGCATGCGTTACTTTCAAAGTCAGACACAGCCAATTAACATACGTGTACATATGTCTGTGCATGCAGGCCAGTGCAGGTAATCATACATGTTAAACAGTGTGTCATGGAGACGATGTAACGCGCTACATAACAATGTGCGCACGCAACTCATGGCCTTTACAGGACTCCCAAGACGTTGTTACAGAGAGGTCTATACGTACATGTATGTGCGTGCGGGTCAGTGAGGGGAATCAGTTCGTACGTTCCGGTAATAATAACGTTATGAACCAAGACTAGGTAGCATTGCTGAATGTATCGATGAAATGATCCCTGTGGTATGACGGTGTGTGTGTGTGGTTTCATGGCTTCTAACTGCCAAACGAGCAAAGATGATTGACTATTGGGGACACCACCAACGTAGGGCTGGATGGCTCAGTTGGTAGAGCGCCTGTACGGTATTCAAGAGGTTGCCGGTTCGAATCCCACTTCAGTCAATTTTTCTTAGTTCACTTTTTAATGATGACAAGATTATGATTGATTTTGAGCATAATTTATGTCAGTGGAGTAATAAAGGTCATGTTTAATATAAATGAAATTTCTACTTTTTGTGTAATTATGCGCAGGTGTTAATGAACAATGGACCGAGTAAACCGCAGGGTAAATACAGCAGATTGGACAATGAGATGGAAGAAAATAACCAGAATTACATCGACGAATCACGACAACAACAACAGGTAAGAGGAGACGCCATCTTGTGTCTTAGAACCATGCCAAACACCTTAATTTTTTACAGGAAACATGGAGGCAACCACATACCAAAGGAACGTTTTGATAGCATTGGAGTCATTTTCCTGGCAGCTTCTCACTTTCTACTGTAGAATTATGAAGATCTAAAGATGAATGCTATTTCTTCTTGGAGATTGCCCGGAACCGATTGCCTGTAAATTACAACTTTTATAGGCAATTTGAAGGCAAACAACTACAACCCATGTTAGAGGAAAATCTTGCTAGTACAAGTAGGCATTTTTCTGGTAGTTTCTTACTATCCCCAAGAAAATTGTAAGAAAATAGAAATATGAATGCTATTTCTTCTTGGAGATTGCCTGGAACTGATTGTCTGTAAATTGCCTCCTGAGAAGTGGCATGGGCCTTATACAAGTGATTTGTATGAACGTTACCTATATTTTCAGCATATGGATGACAGAACCAAAGCCTGAGCCTGAGCCTGAGCCTGAGCCTGAGCCTCTGTATCATAAACACCTATAGTACAAATTATCATGGTGTTCTGTTTTTCCTTTGTGTAGCTTTTAATGGAAACTCAAGATGATGACTTGGTCCGAGTAGCAGACAGCGTAGGTGTATTGAAACACATGGGACAGACGATAGGCAATGAATTGGACGAGCAGGCTGTGTAAGTACCGTATGCAAAATACTGCAGTATTCAGCCATCATTGGTTGTACAAAGAAAGTTAACTGCTTCAGCCCAAGGAACATCCATAGCGGCCCCATGTCATGGCCTGAGAATATTCATGATTGCTTCGTTATTTCCATTGAAATGCATTGAATGGGGGCATTGTCTGGCACAAGAGGTTCTGGGAATCTTTATTATCCAAAAAAATCTGCTCATTGTGGTACATTCAACCCCTTGATTTGCATTTGAAAAAGATCAGAATTTTGGAGTTGACGGCAGTCTCTACCTTACACCTTTAACTGTTGTGATTTGTAGTATTTAAAAAAATTCATTGAGATTTGTCACTTTGTTTTGCAGTATGTTAGACGACTTTCACACAGAAATGGAGAATACAGAGACCAAACTAGACGCAGTTATGAAGAAGATGGCTAAGGTTACCCACATGTCAAGCGGTTGGTAGTTCAGTTTTGTTTTGAGTTGTCTGATTGTCTGTCTGTCTTTTAGATGGCTGGAAGGGCAGCCAGTTGTTTGTCCGATCGTATCCCAGTGGGGTCACTCATCACTGGCTCGCATCCTTTAAAAGTTTGCCAGTTGACCAATTGATGATAATGACCTAATTGATCAATACATGATTGATTGATACAGTGGATTTCCTCTATATGAACACTGCAGGTTCCACACAAATTTTCCATTTGCAGTGGTCATTTGTTAAAGCAATTTTATGTTCCGGTATCATATGTTTTGTACACAAATATTTTGAACCAAGGATAGGCCTAATGCTCGATAAAGCTGAGTGTTCATTGTTGCATACCTGTGCCAACCAGTGAGATTGTATCAGATTCAGTAAGATATTTGTCATAAAAAATAACAAAATGAGATTTTATGATTGATAAATCAGATTTGTTGAAATTATCTGTACTTACATTTTATATTATGTATTTTTTTAAGTCTTTAGTGAAAGTTAGACTTTTGCTTTCATTTTCTATGTAAAATAAGATTTTGCAATCATCATCATCTTAAAATGTTAATTACTAGTAAGAAACTGCTGCCAACTGCTTATCAGCCAAAAATGACCTGAAAGATATAAAATGCTTGGACATGTTGGAGCTAGGAGGGCCTGACGGAATGAAACGCGTCAGGCCCTCCTAACTCCAAGCATCTTTAAATAATTTCAGGTGCGGTGTTGTGGTGTTCCACATTAGTGAATGATCCAACAATGTTTGCATAGTTCATTTTTATGATTGATAATGATTCATTATGATTTTTGATTGATTAACTAATTGATTAATTAAATTGTTCCTCTTGCATCTTCTTCTTCAGTTTCTTCATTTCTTCCACTACCAAGTTTGTTTACTTGTTTTTGTTTATTGTTGTTTACAGATCGTCGGCAATGGATGGCCATCTTAGTGTTAATAGTAGTAATGGTTATCGTCCTGATCTTATTCTTCATACCGATGTGATTGTTATGACTTCCATACTGCTCAGCAATGCCTCCCAAAGAGACTGATTACCTTCACCAGACATTGAACTTATTCGTTGGAAAAAAATTGTGACGTCGACGGAGTTAGGATCGTCGGAGATGCCTGTTCTTTTAGATTCCTTGTTGCTTTATGATGTGTACACATTCTGGTGCTGCCGTGCTGTGTTTACAGTTTCGAAGTTAAAGTCTGCGTTGCAGTTGAAAGATATGGATTTTTATGAAGGCTGTGTCCCAATTTACTGGCTTTGGCCGGTGACTACAGCCGTGGCTGCAGCTGCGTCTTCGAACTGGATTCAGCCAGTAGAATTGGGACGCGCCTTTTGGACAGAACCGTACTGCTTTAGGCCACGTGGGCATGCCCTCAATTGACGATTTGGACCATGTTTACAACCATACGAACGCTGATGTTGGACCAGCCACAACGAAGTGACCTTCCTTTGTGGCGTGATATTTGTGACGTCGTAGCACCAGCCGCGGTCGGAGCCAGACAATTTGGACGCGGCAACAAGAACTGAATTGGAGGACGCCTTTTAATCAGGTGACCACGAAAGCCTCGGTCAAACGCTGTATGTAAAACACGCATGTGGGCGGGGCTTAAAAGCAAAGTCGGAACGGTCCATTTATTTTCAACAGTCACATTTCCAAAAGCATTATGTGGATTTTAATATTGTCATTGTATCTTAGTTCAGTGTGATTTAAGTCAAGTTAAAGTAACATGTTTGTCCAATTGAATTGTTTAAAGTATGTGTATTTGTTTTAGGAACTGAAAAATATCCCAATACATACTGGGTAGTATTATACATTCTGCCATCTGAAAGCCAAGATTTAACAATTGTCAAAATCTATTTTGTCTAGCATAATTTAAGCTGCAGGTTAAGTCCTTTTTTGGAGTTCAATTTTTTTTCTTTTCCTGAAGACAAGCGGGAAATGTGTTAACAGGGTACATGATACAAAACATGGACAGAATTTATTTTTGTGATTGTACGGAGCTCCATGAGTGCCATACCATTTATCCAGATAACCACTTAATTTATCTTGCCAAGATGACGTAGCAAAAATGAAATATTGACTTTATCCTTCTTGTCTTGGCGTTATACTTGCCACAGAACGTGCCAACATGTTTGTTTCAGTATTAAGTTGTTTTGGCAAGATAAACTATCCCGATAAGTTGACTTCTTTGATTAAGCACGTAGACTTGGAGCCAAGTCGTTCGAGGTCGCGGTGATCGTCTCTACGTTCACACAACTCTGGCTCTCTCGAAAATAAGTGGTCCCGAGCCGGGAGCCAAACTCTCGCTGTAGCCATGAGTCTCGCGAGAAAGTAGAGCGGTTTTGCGAGAGTTGTGTGAAAGAAGGGACGATCACCACGACTTTGAACGACTTGGCTCCAAGTACGTTGATTTGGCCGTATGAATTATGAGCATAAGTCAACTTCTCATTTTGAGATGATTTATCAAAAACAAAATGACTTTTAACACTGAGAAGTCGACTTGGCGAGATAAATCAATCGCTGTCTGGATAAGTAGAATGGCACTCGGGGAGCTCCTTATAATTGTATGAGCCAATCAGTGTTGACTCTTTACTGTATATAAGATCACTCTGAAAACGGCCAGTTGTTTTTCCGTATTCACCAAGATTATAGTAAACTTGAAGTTTACCGCAAGATAGTTGTATCTAATATATAGACCGATCTGATAGCACGATATGCTGTCCGCCATTACTGCAGTGTCCCCTCCTGCCTTTTGTCTGGCAACAAAAGAATTTACACCCCGCCACACTCATGATCATGGGACGTACACCCTGCAGTATAGAGTGCGAAGGACGTAAATTATTTTTGTTGAGGACAAAAGGCCGGTGGGGACACTGCAGTAATGGCGGGTGTTTCCTACCTCCATGGTCGCGCCATCAGATCGGTGTACTTGTATAAAAGCATTCAGTGCTTCCCGTGTTGCACAAATACGACATCTCATCTTTTTGTTCTAATGTTATAACATTATCCCCTAAAATCCAGCAGAATTTTGTGTGCTCTTTTTTTCTCCAAATCTACCATTAACAAAACAAACCATAAGAAACTGTAAGAAATTTCCTGTCTTAAATTTTGAAATATGAAACTCAGCCTTGACTTATGATATTATAACTAATTGCCTGTCCTTCCATTGAATATAATAATAATATGGGCAATATTTTTCCATTTATTAGACTCAGTACTTTAGGATAGTAGTTGATAGATTATTTTTTAAAGAGTAATGATGCATGTATATAATGTCAGGCTCGCCGGCTACGTTGTATTTATGTGAAACTGGCAAAGATATTTTTTAGGTAGCATTGAAAGATTTAATGTATTTATGAGATGCTCGCTGAATTCTGACATTAGGTGGTCATTTTAGGACCTTTTACAAAATGAGGCTTGAGCGTAGGCTTGGGATTTATTTTGCTACTGCCATTTTGTGTCCTAAACCAAATGAAGGGCTTGAGATACATGGCGAAGGTGGAGCCTTTCTTCGGCTTCGCCATGTGGCCCAATCCCTTAGTTTCGTTTTGTAGGCAACAAATGTCAGTAGCGAAAGAGGTCTAGCCTAAAGCCTTAGAGGCCCTAAGGTCCATGTCACACAAAGCAATTTACAGGCAACCAGTTCCAGGCAATCGCCAAGACTGAATACCATCCATGTTTAATTTTTCATTTAGTTGACTTGGGGATATAGTTAGGAACTGCCAGAAAAACTACTGTACCCTTCTGGAATTTTCCTCTTGCATGCGGTGTAGTTGGTTGCCTCTAAGTTTGCCTGTAAAGGTTGTGACATGGCCCTTACGAAACGGAGGCTCGGGCTTCATCTCAGGCTCCGGCTCCAATTCGTGAATCCATTCTGAAATAATGGGTATCAAAATAGAGGCTTTTGGCTGTGGTTCTGAAGTAGATTATCTAGTTTGAAAAGGAAAACAGAGCTTCAGCTTTAATGGAAAACCACAACCTATATTTTCAGCATATGTATGTCAGAGCTGGAGCCTGAGCCTGAGCCTGAGCCTCCGTTTCATAAACGCCCTAAGTCTCGTAACTTTTTGAATTCAACAAGTTATCCTGCAAGTCTTTTTAAGCATAGAGAGGACATGTTTGTTGACACACTTGTCCATTATCACAGAAAGCATGTTTGTTCATAAGATTGGACTCTACATTAACATGTACAATGTATATTGAGAATACTATTGCTTAACTTCCAGAGCCAAATTTAATTTACCATTTAGGCAGTCACGTCTTTATGATGTGGTAAATTTGAAATGCATCTTTTAGTATATGGATGTGTAATTTATCTCCTGTTATGTTATGGGAAATAATGCTAATGAGTCTGGTTTAAATTTGGCTCAGTTACACCAAGTTGCTAGGCGAAAGAGCATCACTTCAAATTACCAAATAAAGTCAAATGTAATGAATATGCATTGTGTATTTAAATTATATGCTTTTGGTGGAACACTTGCACTTACACAGTGGATATTTATAGTATATGTATGGTTGGAATATTAAAACATAATGGGTGGACTAGCTATGAAGAAATTATCATTATTGATTGCTGTTGTTGTTGTTGTTTTGGCCTTTTTACTTTTGTTTTCATTCATTCATATCAGTTTATTTTGATTAAAGGTAATATCGTACTTTGAGATTTGTCAAAGAAATAGAGATTCATGGGCAAAAATATCAAGGAAGATACAGTAACAGTCATCTGTGAAAGGTGCCCACCCTTTGAGAAAACAGTGAAAAAGTAATTCTTAAGTCTTTCCTCTTTTATTTTTGATCTTTAAAAGATCACAAATAATTTTAGTCACTGGTTTTACTATTTTCTGGATAAATACAGCATTTCAGGCAGGAAAATTTTAATGGTATGTTTCTACCATCACCATCTTTATACCCTGTAAGGTATGGGTAAATCTGTGTAAGATTTCTGTTTCGGTATGCTGCCAAAGCATGATACTACCTTTAAACAAAATAATTTAATTTCCGATTTTACATAGAAATAGGGCAAAACAGAAGACCAAAAATTTAAGAAAAAAAAAAAAATACATTAAAAATTGATATAGGCAAATTAATTAAACAGAGATTGAAAACATACATAAATATATACAAAATGAATAAAATTTAGAACCAGGACAAGCAAATGTTAAGAAATTAAATACTGACATTTAAAAATGATAATTATTTGAAGGCATGATAGTGAAATATTTTATATTTTCGGGTCCTTGAATTTAATGGAGCAAACTCAAATTCGGACAAAGCTTTGCCAATTAAATTTCATAAACATTTATTGCCATTAATCATAATATATCATATAATTATATTGATGATTTTTTAAATTGGTTGACTCATATTTAAATTTAAAAGCAAACAAGAAAAATGGCCTCCTCCAAAGGTAGTGTGCAGAATTTATTTTCAATTTAGAACCGCTGAAGCAGACTTGCGTGCGTAATATAATATTATTTCTGCCTGTGTATGACCTGTGCATGCAGGATTGCAGGTGTAAACGGGGCGTGTCTTCCCTATATTAGGCCCCGCCCCTTTTTATAATTAAGTTTACATTCACAGTGCGTTGTATGGGGGATCACATCTCATTATATGGTATTGCAGTGACTTCACGGTCCAATGAGATTGGACGGATTTAGAATAATTAATTAGTTGCAACGTGTGGGCATTGCATATGCGTTCGTTTAGCCTCTACGAGTCGATATCAGTCAAACCTCTCCCTCGTTTTGTGCACTAAACACGATCATTCCCAGCTCACGGCTGCCCAGTGGTAACTAAACGAACACACCGCATATTATATCACTGGCCTAAATCTCTGAAAATGTCTAATACCAAGATTGACTGGTACCCAAACGATCCTCTTCCCTTAGGTAAACAAGACGCATTAACTCTCCACATATAATGCGGCGGAAACCAGCGAAGGACGACGATGAGAATTAAGAATGAAGACGTTTTTTAAGACGAGTAAACATGGCTGCGTACGATGGAAGTGTGAAGCTAAACGTCTTCGATTTAGGATTAAGATTTCGATAATAAACCACAATTTCTGCAGTATGATGTAATTAAACTGGTGGCACATTTCTATAACTAGGTGAGTTGTCTTGTTTTGTAAATTGATGGTGGAAACTGCTTGTCGAGTCGAGTTGTAAAATCGGCTTCAGATTAATTTGATCATGATCTGAATAATTGATAAGAAAATCACTGCACCTTTTTATGACTCTGCAAAATGGTCTAATAATTAATTGATGAAGAGCTGCAGTACGTATACAGGTTGTGTGCAACCAACCGTGACCATCTGACCGTCCTTGTAAAATGGTGTAATTGTTGAGCCACTTGAAGTCTTGAGAGGTGTTTTATTTCTTCACGGTTGAACGATGATGGTTGAGTAGGGGATCGTGATCTGAGATGGAGAGCTGCTTGCTGGTCGGGTGGGAAATGAAGGTCAAGAATATTGTCCGGAGAATTGGGGATGGTTGGCCTGGGTGGATCATGGAGAATGATGAATGGAATTGGATCTGTTTTAATTTCATTTAGGGGCAAAGTGACAGGTCAATTTTCTAGCCCTGCCCTGTGCGTCCATTTGTGGGCTATTGTTGTACCTCTACTACTAGTGTCTACTGTCTAGGTTTGTTAGGGGGACTTGGGCTGTGAGTATGCTGTCGCGAGTCCTCCTTGCTTGTGCCACTGGTAGGGCCAGTACCGATGCAATGTATGGAAATACATTGAACCCCAAACCTCAGTCATAAACCCCCAAACCTCAGCCCCAACCCAAAACCTTGCCTCAAGTTGTCCTCAACCCCAAACCTCAAATGCCAAATCTCATGTCCCTAAACCTCAGCACCAACCCCAAACCTCAATCCCCAACCTCAAACCAATCTCAAACCCAAACCTCAAACCCAAACCTCAATCCCGAACCTCAAACCCAACCTCAAACCCAAACCTCAATCCCCAACCTCAAACCCAACCTCAAACCCAAACCTCAATCCCCAACCTCAAACCCAACCTCAAACCCAAACCTCAAACCCAAACCTCAATCCCCAACCTCAAACTCAAACCCAAACCTCAATCCCCAACCTCAAACCCAACCTCCAACCCAAACCTCAATCCCCAACCTCAAACCCAAACCTCAAACCCAAACCTCATTCCCCAACCTAAAACCAGCAGCCCCAAACATCAATCCCCAACCTCAAACCCTACCTCAAACCCAAACCTCAATCCCCAACCTCAAACCCAAACCTCAAACCCAAACCTCATTCCCCAACCTAAAACCAGCAGCCCCAAACCTCAATCCCCAACCTCAAACCCTACCTCAAACCCAAACCTCAATCCCCAACCTCAAACCCAACCTCAAACCCAAACCTCAATCCCCAACCTCAAACCCAAACCTCAATCCCCAACCTCAAACTCAAACCCAAACCTCAATCCCCAACCTCAAACCCAACCTCCAACCCAAACCTCAATCCCCAACCTCAAACCCAAACCTCAAACCCAAACCTCATTCCCCAACCTAAAACCAGCAGCCCCAAACCTCAATCCCCAACCTCAAACCCTACCTCAAACCCAAACCTCAATCCCCAACCTCAAACCCAAACCTCAAACCCAAACCTCATTCCCCAACCTAAAACCAGCAGCCCCAAACCTCAATCCCCAACCTCAAACCCTACCTCAAACCCAAACCCAAACCTCATTCCCCAACCTAAAACCTCAATCCCCAACCTAAAACCTCAATCCCCAACCTCAAACCTCAATCCCCAACCTCAAACCTCAATCCCCAACCTCAAACCCTACCTCAAACCCAAACCTGTCAAACCCCTAATGTTCTACAAACCTCACACCTCAAACCCATCCCCAACCCAAACCTCAAACCCAAACCTCAAACCCAAACCTAAAAACCCAAACCTCAAACACAAACCTCAACCCCCAACCCCTAAACCTCAATTAGTTAACCCAAAACCAAAACCAATTGATTTGATGATTTAATTAAGAATTATATCCATGCATACACAGGGGTTTTGTTTCAAATATTCACAACAATGACTAACGACCGACCTCTTCGACTGACTGGAGAGCCAACTGAGGACTATGGTAAGCCAGTTTACATGATTTAATGAACGATTTTCTTAATTGCAAAATGTCGCTGGTTCGAATCCCGCTCCAGTAAATTTTTCTTTGTTCATTCTTCAATGACTTAAAATCCAGTCAGTTTCCCTTATAAATGGTTATTTGATGATTATCTTTATTTTTTCTTTGTGTCTTGATTTTATTGTTGCTTAATTTCTTTACATCCTCAATTATGCTTTGTGTATTATTGAGTAGGTTAAGTTCAGTGGATTCTTACAGAATATTCCATTATTTTATCAGTTCTCTATTCTATAAAATATAATTTAAGTATTTAATGTGATGCAAGATATTTGGAACACATTCAAACACAAAAGATAATTCAAAATAATTAGCATGCTGACATACGTGTATTGCCTTCATCATTTATTTACCTGCTGATTGGTCAACCTTATTTGTAAAAATGATTTTGATTGGTTAGTTATTATTTGCCAAAAAACTATCGCATTTTTTAAACAGAAGTAGATACATGTCACGTACTTTTATGAATTTTCAAGGTCGAGCTTTGAGCATCCATTAGGAAAAGTGCATTTGTAGTGTTTTTTTGTGCATATATAGCTGACGAAAAGTGAATGATTTTTGAAATTTCAACCTTTGAGAATTAGTTAAGAATTGATATCATGTTAATTTTTGTTTTTGTTCATAGGTGAAGATATTAACATGGGCATATGCTACTATGTCCTATTGGGCTGTTCGTTCATCTTGTGCTGTATCACTTTCCCAGTGTCACTCTGCTTCATATTCAGGGTATGTACAATGTAGGCCCTGTTTAATTGTTTCAGGCACGTGATCAGTGATCTGCAGATCCACTTCCCATGCAGGGTACGCTGAAATGGGATCTGGAATAGCAGGATCACTGATCTCGTGCCTGAAACAAACAGGCCCATAGTATTGATGGTTTTATGATCATGGCGGTGGTGGTATGGGAGAATGGGAGGAGCCTATTCATGATGAGGAGGCGGGGAATAACACTGCAGTGTATTACTTTTATCTATAACTTACAGGGTATAAAGATGGTGATAGTAGAAACATATTGTTCACGTTTTTCTGCCTGAAATGCTGTATTTATCAAGGAAAGAGTAAATCAATGACCAAAAACAATCGGATCATTAAAAGATAAAATATAACACTGAAAAGATTTTTTTTAAATACCGTCGGTTATTTTTCACTGTTTTCTCAAAATGTGGGCACCGTATGGGACTGGAAATTTCACAGATGACTGTTGCTGTATCTTCCTTGATATTTTTGCTCAATGAATATGCATTTCTTTGAGAAAAACCAAAGTATGATTAGCGATAATAAGCATTGGTTTGAATTGATCTTATTTTGTGTATGAATTTGCAGACGGTGCAAGAATATGAACGAGCGATCATCTTCCGGGCTGGACGTCTGCTCCCTGGCGGTGCTAAAGGCCCCGGCTTGTTCTTCATCTTGCCTTGCATCGACGAATTCAGAGTAGTCGATCTCAGGACTCTTTCATTTGACGTACCACCTCAGGAGGTACAATATCATGAATATTCATAATGGCTCAGGTGGGATTCGAATCCACAACCTCCTGACAATACAATATCATGAATATTCATAATGGCTCAGGTGGGATTTGAACCTACAACCTCCTGGCAATACATTATCATGAATATTCATAATGGCTCAGGTGGGATTCGAACCCACAACCTCCTGGCAATACAATATCATGAATATTCATAATGGCTTAGTTGGGATTCGAACCTACGACCTCCTGGCAATACATTATCATGAATATTCATAATGGCTCAGGTGGGATTCGAACCCACAACCTCCTGGCAATACATTATCATGAATATTCATAATGGCTCAGGTGGGATTCGAACCCACAACCTCCTGGCAATACAATATCATGAATATTCATAATGGCTCAGTTGGGATTCGAACACACAACCTCCTGGCTCACAATTGCGCAAGCATGGTTTGCGCGTGCGCTGTTGACTCAAGACTGACTCTCCAAGTCTCCCATTGGTAGAACACCAGTAAAGTTTTCCAGGCTTTACTGGTTCGAATCCCACTCTAGTCAATTTTTTTCTTTGTCCATCTTTGTAATTTCATCAAATAGCAACAAGGAAAACTGAAAGGTTATATTAAGTCATTGAAAAGTGAACCAAGAAAAATTGACTGGAGCGGGATTCGAACCAGCGATGCCAGGCTCTGGAATACCATACCGACGCTCTTACCAAATGAGCTACCCAGCCCTATGTTGGTGATGTCTCTATCTTTGTTCATTCCTTAACTTATTCCTTCATTTCTTAACTCTGCTGACAAAGACAAATTATCATCATTTAATTGTGATCTCTTGCTTTGCAGATTCTGTCTAAGGACAGTGTGACGGTCACCGTAGATGCAGTGGTCTACTTCCGTGTACAGAACCCCACGATGTCCATCGTCAACGTGGAGAACTTTAAGCGCTCTACGGAGCTCCTCTCCGCAACGACGCTGCGCAATGTCCTGGGGACTAAGACCTTGGCGGAGGTCCTAAGCTCCAGAGAGTCCATCAGCAGCCATATGCAGTCAGTTTTAGACGAGGCTACAGACCCATGGGGCGTCAAAGTAGAGAGAGTCGAAATGTGAGTATTCCTTTTCTATACCGTTCCTACCGTGTAAAATATTTGTTAATTCTGTTCCTTTGCAAATTTTATAATTATTGTAATGAACTAACTCCTTCAAAACATCATTGAAAATTGACTTGAGTGGGATTCGAACCAGTGATCTCCAGAATACCATATTGACTGGAGCGGGATTCGAACCAGCGACCTCCGGAATACAGCTGACTCTCCAGTCAATATGGCATTCCGGAGGTCGCTGATACGAATCCCGCTCCAGTCAGTACGGTATTCCGGAGATCGCTGGTTCGAATCCCGCTCCAGTAAATTTTTCTGTGTTCATTTTTCAATGACTTAAAATTAACCAGTCAGTTTCCCTTGTGGTTATTTGATGATTCTTTCGAAAAAATTGTATGTCTTCTTTTGAAGGAAATCAGTTGGTTAAACCGATGATTTGAAAATGTTGCTGTGGAATAAACTGATCACGTTTTTGTTTTGATTCTTTTACTTTACAGTAAGGACGTGAGGTTGCCTCTGATGTTGCAACGTGCTATGGCTGCTGAGGCAGAGGCTTCTAGAGAGGCTCGTGCTAAGGTGAGGCTAAGGTCCACTCCAAGTTCTCCAACCTTATTTCCATCATTCAAAGGTGAACAAAGAAAATTTGACTGGAGCGGGATTCGAACCTGCGACCCCCGAAATGCAGTACCAGTGCTCTACCAACTTAGTTAATGAAGAAAAATTGACTGGGTTGGGATTTGAACCTGCGACCCCCGAAATACTGTACCGGTGCTCTCTGAGCTTACAAAAGAAAAATTTACCAGAGTAGGTTTCGAACCTGCGACCCCTGATATGCTGTACCACTGCTCTACCAACTGAGCTTACAAAGAAAAATTTACTCAAGCAGGATTTGAACCTGCGTACCACCAGAATACAGTTCGGCTGATCTACCAACTGAGTTAATGAAGAAAGAAGAAAGAATTTTTAAAGAAGAAAGATTTACTGGGGTGGCATTTGAGCGGAGACCCACCAGAATACAGTACCGCTGCTTTATCAACAGCTAACAAATCAAAAGTGACTTGAGTGGGATTCGAACCTGTGACCCCTGAAATGGCGTACTTAAAGTGCTGTACCAACTGAGCTTACAAATTAGAATTGACTGGAGCGGGATTCAAACCTGCGACCCCTGAAATCTGTTCCGCTGCTCTACCAAGTTAGCTATCTGGCCCTATGTTTGCGGACATGTTCCTAAACTGTCAACTATCTTTAATATTTCCATTGACCAGAGCGGGATTCGAACCTTCTATCCCCCGAAATCTGTACTGCTGCTCTACCAAGTTGGCCCTATGTTTGCGGTGTTCCTAAATGGTTAAATATCTTTAATATTTCCATCAGCTAGCACCTTGCGTTACCCCCTTTCTAACCCCAGGAAATTCACTCATCCAAATATCAATTCGGTCAGACATGTTTTGATAAACACTGCCTGAAGTCTTCATCCTTGGTTATATCATTTCATGGTTGTTTTGTGAAGGTATACTTCACGTGTAATGTATCTGCAAGACAAGTATATCTACAAAATTGACGTTCATAAGATTGTTGATGTTAAAATTGCTCTTCAAGATAATGATATGTCTGAACGCTGGGGCTGAGATCACTATGAACGATGCTACTTCATGTATAAACATGATTAAAATATGTTTATTGTAAAAATACAAAATGTTTTTGTGTGGCCACCTGTAGGCAACCATGCTGCGACAAGTGCTGAATGTTTCTGCCACGCTATGGGCGTTACTAGTTGTGGGCTTTACTTAACTGGGAAAGAATCTTGCATAGATATTGCACACAAGATACATGATGCATGTTTGTATGTAAATGGGCATATATGTACATGTGAATATTACACATGCTTTTGTAGTAGAAATTTCTTCCTCTGGGACATAACATGCATAATCCTAAATGGGACCTTGGGAAGACATTCCCATAGGGTCGTGCACTAAAATTACCTTTTTCTAAACATCTTCCAAACCAATGAACTTGAAATTGACATATGATCCTGTTGTGAGCATAATTCTCTATTTTCTATAAAAATGTGGACAGTAAAAATGTGTCTTTATTAAAGGTACCTAAGACATTAGGGAGACACCAAAATGTCTCCTTAATGTTCGGTGTCTCCCTAAGGTCGAATTTAAAGCAAACCTTGTCTCCTTAAAGGTCCGATCCAGGTATATATCTACTACTATACTAGCCAAGACAAAATATAATTTGTTCAAGATGCAGCATAATGGCAAATTAATTTAATATGACGATATTTTCATGATGACAGGGTCATATACTATCTTACCCATGTAGCCTGAGGATAGGCTACTCCATAGTGCTGTCATATGCACATAAAGGAAATAAACACTTCATCAGTGTCTTTTTCCCGATGATTGAGACCTATTTTCCTTTTCTCCTGACGCAATAGGTGATCGCTGCAAAGGGCGAGCAGAACGCGTCTCGTGCCCTCAAGGAAGCAGCTGACATCATCGCCGAGTCCCCGAACGCCCTCCAACTCCGCTACCTTCAGACCCTCAACACCATCTCGGCGGAGAGGAACTCCACCATCATCTTTCCGCTGCCGATCGATCTTCTGGCATCGCTCATGGACAACTGAGGAATTACAACGACGGGTGAATTCACAGCACTACATCGTGCACGCTTACTGACGAGATGGACATATGTAAGTTCTTTAGATTTATATCCTTATACATATTATACAAAATGTATTCACATGTATGATAATAATGACAACAGTACATGTAGGTATTACTATAGCTCTTTTTCTCCACATGTAGAAAGTGTAATCACGTATTGGGTTTGTTGAGGAGCAATTGTAGGTGCAGTACTATTTTTAACTTCGGTTGTAGTTAGTCTACGCAGTACTCATAGCAAACTTCACTACTCACTAATTACTTGACTTGGCAATAGAACATTCTATATCTAGAACATAAGGTCTACAGAAGTTTAATCATCAAGTATTTATTTTTTTGAAAGTCACATCCTCTTTGAGTGATTCCCCATATAACCAGGGCTCGAATTTCGTGAAAAACAAAATACTTGGCAGCAGGTCTAGTAATTGAAGCATTTTACTAGACCTGAACTTTTTTCACTAGACCTGTGGCATTCATGTACATAGGAAAACCGTAATTGTATGCAATTTTGTGACATAAATCATCAATTTAGGCAGCATTTTAATTGTGCAAGGAAAACAAAATCACTTGACAGCCGGACTAGTGCAGAACACACTTTACTAGACCGACACTGAAATCACTAGACTCGGTCCACGGTCTAGTGGATTTCGAACCCTGTTTGAGTGATCCTCCATAATTATACCATTTCTCAGGTTTGCAGCATTGCTAATGCTGCGAGTATCTTAAATGATCCTTGGGATATAGCGATATGTGAGTGGTTTCATGGCTTCTAACTAAAGAAACAAAAGTGGGACACTGCCAACATAGGGCTGGATAGCTCAGTTGGTAGAGCGCCGGTATGTTATTCCGGGGGTCCAGGGTTCGAATCCCGCTCCAGTAAAGTTTTCTTTGTTCACCTTTCAATGAATTAGGTTTTATCTCATTTGGAACGAACACATCCACACACAACTCACAATATGTTCTCACGACACCTCTTCTTTGTTTTTGGCAGTAATTACGAATCGGCACTAATTAGGAATCCTTTTTCACGCTTTATTAATCCACAATGTACAGTTAAATGTACAGCACATTACAACTGCAGAATTTCTTTCCTAAACATGCTAAATGACAAATGATAACAGCAGACGTATTCATTCATTATCTTCCACATAATTATGTATTGTTCCAGTTCTAAAGTCATTGCTACATGGTTCATGTTTGAAGCCTTGTCATAATAATTTTCCTTCACGGATTTCTCAATTTTCTCAACGGTGATATTTTGGAAAACCTTTATTCCTCTAATTATTCATAAACTGGGTCCAATTTCCTAGAGCTGCTTAAGTACAAAAATTGCTTAAGCATAAAAAGTCTTCCTTTATCAAACAGGATTACCAACCAAATTTGTAAGTGTTGTTTACTGCTTTTGGCCATTGTTTGCTTAGCATAACATTCACAAAGAGTTTTTGCTGGCATACTGATTTTATGTACCAAGGTTTTTGGTGCTTAAGCAAATTTCAATGTTTAAGCAGCTTTATGAAATTGGCCCCAGGTCATACATTGCGCAGTGCATGCAGTTTCAAAATAAGCAAGAGACTTAAAAAATCACACATAGTTAACAAATTCATGCCTCGTTCACTCGTTGTTATTAACAATCATGCAACTTTTCCTCGGATCAGCTGATTTCCTCTTTTTTCACTTCACTCTTAAAATGCCATTCAAAAGTGAAAAACACTGTACAAAGAATAGTAAAGATTGGAATTTCCGTGTTTTTTTGTAAAAGTCCAAATTGCATGCCTGTATTGAGCAAGAGGTCGTGGGTTCGAATCCCACCTGAGCCAGTGCATGACTTTTTTTCATGTTCACACAAAAGCACCGAGCATGCAGTGAAATAGATTTGATGAAAGGCAAGCCTAATTTTAATAAAACTTCATGCCTATTAATATCCATCCACATGATATTGCCATATTTTGTTTTAATTCTTCACGAGGGAATATTCCCTATAGGTGCCGCGAGTAGCTAGCTCTTCGGAGAATGTTATTTTAAGATTCATTCAAATATTATGCAGTGCCCCTCATTATAACAGACCCAATGGATTCTTCTAGAGTCTTTTTTACAGGCTTAAAGGTACTATCATACTTTGGTAGCAAATTGAAACAGAAATCTTCACAGATTTACCTATAACTTACAGGGTATAAAGATGGTGATGATAGAAACATACTGTTACAATTGTTCTGCATGAAATGCTGTATTTATCCAGAAAAATAGTCAAAACAATTGACCAAAAACAATTTTGATCTTCGGAAGATCACAAAAACCTGTGAACAGATTTAAAAATACCATCAGCGTTTTTCGCTGTTTTCTTAAAAAGTAGCCGTCGTATGGGACTGGGAATCTCAAAGATGACTGTTGCTTCATCTTTCTTGATATTTTTGTCCATGAATCTGCATTTCTTTGACAAAAACCAAAGCATGAAGCTACGAAATTACCTTTAAGGCGACCATCCCCGCACTTTTCTTATCGTGTTATTTATTAATTTTCCACTATGCGTTCCATGCATAATTCTAATTTAATGTGGCAGGGCAAAGGAATTTTCACCGCGAGATCATTCGAGGTTGAAAAAGAAAGCTCATAGGCTCTAATCCCACGGCATTGCTTTCAATGCAATACTTTATAAGGGGCATTTTGCAATATAATAAAATTAAGTGTTAAAGGAATAAACCGCGACAGGTTTTTGGTCCGAACTGTCCTAGGGCCAATTTCATAGAGCTGCTTAAGCAACAAAATTTGCTTTTAAGCATGAAAAGGTCTTTCCTTGATCAAAAAGGATTACCATCCCAATTTTAATGTGTTTTTACTGCTTTTGACTTGTATTCGGCTATTGTTTGCTGAGCATAACATTCACAAGGAGTTTTGGCTGGCATACTGATTTTATCTACAAAGGTTTTTGGTGCTTAAGCAAATTATTTTTGGTGCTTAAGCAGCTATGAAATTGGCCCCTGATAACAGTTATCAGGGATGAGATTTCTCAGATTAAAATCTGATTTCAGATTTTTTTGTTTTGGATTTCAGATTTTTTACCTCACAGGCTGTGTACAAAAGTATAGGAGATTTTCAGATTTCAGACTTTTTATGCTCCCTGTCATCTGTTTTCAGACATTTTTATCATTGGTCAATCGCATCCTTGAGTTATGTACTTAGTCAAAGATTTGCTCAAATGTGTCGTAACTTTGAGTTGAGTGGCTATCTCCTGGCTAATTAATAGGCCTACAAGTTGAAGTACAAAGAGATTCAGTTATAAATCTGGGAATGTTTCTTTCATTCTTTGAATTGTAGCTGCTACATTCAACATTAGGTTTGGACTCATGATTTTACTGAAATGAAATTTCACATATTCATGTGATGTGTGTGCAGTTTTTGCAATGTAGTTTTTGATAGATAAGATAAATTTTATTTTTTGTTTTATGTTATTTTCTTTTGAACAGAAATGCATGCCTTCCATAATAGCCCTGTTTGTGGGTGTGTTGAAATACTCTAGTAATATTTACTATTCAACAATCTATCAACAAATATTTATTCACAATGTGAAAATAGTATTTATTCATATTATATACTGGCATAGTATAGATTAACGAATTAACTTAAATACATATGATATAATTATAGTGATTTTTAGTGCAATTCCTGAGAACTACTGAAATTAGTATCCTCTTAAAAATTATAATAATAATTATAAATTAAATTATAACATTTGTTTGTTTTTTATATTAGGGTAAGAGTAAACAATAATTACATCAGCAAAACAGAACCAAATTAGTGGACGTATCATTTACTCTTAGAACTAAATATTTTTACTTTTAAGACAAGGAAATAAAATCAGTCATAAAATTGCCAAAAGCATCCCCATGTATTTATAAACTCCTCAAAAACAAGTTCTGCAACTCAAGTTCGAGGGATGAAATTTTTTTTGTTACTGATCTATGAACGGTGAAACTGGTATCACTGGAAAGCGTGATTATTCCTCTTTACAATAATGTGTCATTTGTTATGCTAATGTAATCGTGGAATGTACAGTCCTGATAAATATGCAGCAATGTCAAAAATAAAATGGTTTTCAGTAGTGAATTCCCAATCGTTTCGAGGATGGACTGAGTTTGATGAATGGTGTTGATGCGCTGATGCGTGAAAGCACAGTCCAAGCATGGTGTATTCTCGTATGAATTTGGCAACATTTCACTTCTGACTTTGCCCTTAATTCAGGGGATATGCACATTCCATCATTACATAATCACAGAGGAATAATGAGGAATAATGAAGCTTTCCAATGATACCAGTTTCACCATTCATAGATCAGTAACAAAAAAGATATCATCCCTCAAACTTGAGTTGTAAATTTTTTTTGAGGAATTAAATTCCTTGTTACAATTCCAGAATTAGGTAGGCCTAATAATCACCACAAAATGCTTTAAAACACCCGGCCGACCGACTATAAATATCGAAGAATAGGCCTATAAATTATATATTTATATTTTCTCAGCAACCTTTCAATACAGAGAATTTTGCCATAATAACATCCATCTTAGATGACTGCACATGTATCAACTGCTGAAAAAAGAAGATCTATACGATCTTCGGCCGTGTCCCAATTTTCTGGCTGCGACTGCAAATAACGCACACGTCTATGGAAACGGCTGCAGTCACTGGCTAGTGGCTGTCATACATATGTGCGTGTGTAATTTGCAGCCGCAGCCAGAGAATTGGGAAACGGCTGCAGTCACTGGCTAGTGGCTGCCATAGGTGCGTGTGTAATTTGCAGCCGCAGCCAGAGAATTGGGACACGGCTTACATAGGTTGACAATGTAAAGACATCCTTTTGACTTGATAAAGAAGGTTCCCATCTATATACTGATATATATGTTTTTCTATCTATCAATGTAGCTCAGATTAATTATGCATTATGCGTATCCTAATGAATAATATAAACATAATGAATCATTATAGAAGTTATTGTACTTTAAGATATATAGATACTATATATTTGGCAGGGTGCTAATACATTGTCCTTCATAATGATATCAGAAAAAAAAATTGAAAAATTTCTGTATTTTTTTTTCAAAGGAAATTCTCAGTCCAAATTATTTATTGATTTCAAGTACTATCGAGTCTTCTTAAATTACATACGTAGTCCCATGGGCATTATATTGCAGGAAGGTACATAGTACATGTACATGTGAATGCAATTATTATCAGTTACAATGAAAAGAGGAAAATGTACAGCGATGGATTTTATGAAATGACAAACTAGCTGAAATATATTGGAAGAACCTGTTGCCATGGTATTTTGTGTACTATTAATCATGCATTTTTTGCATAATTAAGACAATTAATCAGTATAATGTTTTACTTCCGTCAAATTGGACCTGAACTTTCATAGTTGTTGTTGAAGAAGATTTTAACAGATTCGTTTGTGCATCAGGCAAAACTAATAGACCGATTGTGCGACATATATTTTCATGCCACCACTTATAAGTGAGTATTTTTTCATCTTATTTGGTAGAGGGGCCAATTTCACGACCCTGCTAGTGCTTAGCACAACAATTTGCTAACCATGAAAGTTCGGTCAATAATAAAAACAGGATTAACAACCAAATTCCCATGTGTTGTGTATCACTTTTGTGATTGTTCTTTGGCTGTTGTTCAATGACCATGAATATCAAATGGAATTTTTAATGCTGGTTTGTTTTATTAGGCAAAACATTTTTGTGCTAAGCAATTTTTTTGTGCTTAGCAGCTCCATGAAATTGGCCCCAGAACAACAGTGTAAATGAGCAAAGAAGACTATTATATCGTCAGATTCTTCTTAGCATGTTTTCACCGCTGCTCTGTGCCAAATAAGATGACAAAATACCCACTATAATTCACGTGACGCCAAGTAAACATTGATTGCGCAATCGGTCTATTATAATATTATTTATAAATAATCCACCGATTTGTTTTTTTTTTATTGAATATACACTTTTCTGTTGAACTCCAATTTTTTTATTTTTTTTTTATTTTTTTTTTATTTTTACATTTTTGTCCTTTTAACCAAATTGAGCTTCCATTCGGTTTAATTTATAATTATTTGGTTACTTCTAAATTTTTCATAGATATAGTGTAATACCGTTATTATTTATTATGAACAAAAATTGTATTTTATATTTTTGTTAGCGTCGTATTTATAAAACAAATAATATCAATAATTTTTAAGAGATGAGGTTGTATTTATTATCAGTGAAATTCATATTTATTCCAGTGAGTTGTTTTACATCGTAGGTTTAACTTTAAGAGCTGAAATAATTTTTGTGGTGCCAAATGTATCGAAATATTTAATCTTGTAGTGTTATCGTGAAATGTTTTATTAAAATGCAAGTTTGATCCATTCTATTTCTTAGGCTTTTTTATGGTTGTTTTATTACTTGTTCAGTGCGCTCTGAAGTTACATAAAGAACTTATTTAAGAAGAACTTGCATCAAGTCAAATCGCTCTTAAAGGTACAGTACAGGATTGGTAACATACCCAAACAGAAATGTTCACAGATTTACGTATAACTTTCAGGATATGAATATGGTGCTGGTAGAAACATATCGTTAAAGGTATAATACATGTACATGATTGGTAAAGGTCACAGAACAGCACTCACACTTTGTCTGATCTAGCATGAAATGATAAACCTGTGAACATTTGAGCTCAATCGGACATCTGAGTCACGGAGAAATATTGGAAAACCAACTCAATTTTTCTTATAAAACAAAGAATAGTTTTGATCTTACCCCGAGATCAAAACTGTTTTCGGTCTTTGTTTGACTAATTTCTGGATAAATACACCATTTCAGGCGGAAATATTTTAACGGTATGTTTCTACCAGCACCATCTTCATACCCTGTAAGTTATACGTAAATCTGTGAACATTTCTGTTTGGGTATGTTACCAATCCTGTCTTTAAAGACAACTTTGATTTAGAGAGATGTGTGCTGAAGACTGGGTGGGGCCGACTTGATCCTTTGCTTGTTTGCCATTCGTAGTTCGGTCATGCATTGTTTCCTAGCCTCCATCTTCTTTCTGACGTCATCTTGCTGGACGAAGTTCCCGCTCCTAAGTCCGCTGACGGGCAGTTTGCGAGACATGACGTTAGCGAGGTACTGACGACGGAAGCAGACGTCTTCTGGGCCGTTTAGTCCAGGGGCTTCGTTCTTGTCTAGCTGTCGGTTGTTTTCGCGAAGCAGGCATCGAAGACTGCGGGCCGAACGGAGTTTGTCGGAGGCGTCCTTGCAGTGTTGAGGGCATCTGACCGGGGAGGCCAGCTCCTTCCACCGGTTGGTCTCAATTATGATCGGCGGAGCTGTCTTGGGCCGGGCTGGTAACTTCCCGGAGAGTGATCGCTTGGCCAACCCGTGGTTTGAAGACGGAGTGAGCTGGGTGGAGTCCCTGATGTTACTTTGGACTATTTGACATTGGTTTACGGGCTTTGGTTGGTGGAAAGGTCGGGGACCCTTCTGCCATCGTGGTCTAGGGGAATCAGCCCTGTTTCGGTTGTTATTCCCAAACGGGAGGACAGAGTTATTTCCTCCGGGGGTTTCGTGACTCAGAAACGGCAACTGCCTACCGTCTTGGTTCCGCTTATGTGGAACGGTCTTCATAGGCCGTTTGCAGGGTAGGCCTAAGGGTTGATTATCCCCATTTCTGTTGAGGAACGACTGTTGTTTCTCTCTTAGAATCTCCTCATAAGATTGAGACGGTTTTCCGAGTTGTGGCTCTTTCTTCGGACCCCATATCCCATCCACGATGTCCTGATCGCCCAGGGCGTCTTTGAGTCTCCGGGCGAGTCTCGTCGTGGCGATCTGGCACTGCCGGTCGAATATGGACACCAGGTCGGTGAGGCATTTCTCCTGTTCCCGGTCCAATTCTCTCTGTCGGTAGCTCTTGGACTTCTGGATGTGTCTGAGTTGGCGGGCCAGCAGCGCGTCGCCCTGCCGTTCTTCTCTGGCGCACTTCCCCATTGTCTTTTGGTGTCGTCTCCGGCAGTACTGTCGGGCGTCGCGGTAGATTAGGGACTCGGACTTGGCTACGGCGGACATTTTTGTTTGTATCTAGCTGTACGGGACAAATTGGACGGGGAAAACATGATTAAGAAGATTCTCAGATCACTGAGATGGAAATAAAGAATGACGTGTGTATATGTAAGCCTTGTAAGTATCAAAGATGAGCTTCAGTATTCTTCGTTTTTAGACCAAAGCAATCTTGCTTTAGTTGCACTTTTTATTGTCTGCAACATGTCTCCTAAGTTTTGTTCAAAGTTCTGCCTAAATAATTATGTATAGGCCCTAAGAAAGAATGAAAATGAAATCCCCAGATCTGGGCAATGAACAATTATTCAAAGGATCGTCAAACGAAGTAATGAAAAAATGATGCTTCGCCGAGGGCCTGATCGACGTTTCAGTTTATTCAAAGAGAGATCGTGCTAGGATCGAAACGTCAGGCCCTCCCGTTCCGTACCTCCAAGCTCTTTAGCATTTCAGGTCATTTTTTTTTATTTGGTTGATGAGCAGTTTGCAGCAGTTGATTACTTGTATTAGTACTTATGAATTGTTGTCTCTGAACTACTGGGAATAGGATTTAATTCTGTTGCGTACTAGGTCCAATTTTATGGAGCTATTAAGCACAAAACAAAATTGCTTAACAGAAAATGTCTTGCTCAATAAAACAAACCACTATTACAAATTCCATTTGATATACATGGTCAGCGAACAATAGCCAAAAAGTCACAAGTGATACACAACACATAGAAATTTGATTGTTGTTCCTGTTTTTATTATAGACAGACAATTCATGGTTAGCAAATTGTTTGTGCTTAGCAGGGTCGTGAAATTGGCTCTGATTGTACAATTGTTTTTTTCTTCATTAGCAAAATGTTTGTGCTAAGCAGGGTCATGAAATTGGCCCCTGATGATGTCGTACAATTGTTTTTCTCTTCTTATTTAATCTAAAAAAAACCAGTCATTATTGAAAAGCATTCACGAAAATAAAAGTTGTTTACCAACATTTCTGTTCCTTGCTCAAGCAAAGCTAACAGAATTTCACTCCGTATGTTAAAGACTATACCAGAAATAGTACGAACCGTATATATAGCTGGGATATTGCAGACAACTTGGTATGTAAAGGTGGGCTGCGCTGGTGGAAGATTTTTCAGGCTACATTTGAGAATGCTCCAGCCAGGTGTGGTAGATGTGATGATGACTCACACTAGCTTGCACTGCAGAACTCTAGATCCACAACATTTAATAACTAATGCCATGTATGCTGCATGCGGTGCAGTGGTCCTCGTTGCTGCATGCATGTGATGGTGAAATTACACCACAAGGAATTCAAGCGAACATTATCTTATTTTGCCAAGGGAGTAATCAGGAATATGTGACCGTGGTAGCTGAGAACTGGTCTTGGGAATCCATTTTATCAGTTTGCGCTTGAGCTTTCTTTGTGCGGCGTTCACACCTCCATAATGTCTGGTTTGCACTCCGACGAATTTAAGGGATGTTTATTCCTGAACCTTGAAAAAAAAAATGTTGTCCGTACGGCTTAAAATCATGTGAGTGTTAAGTGCTCGGCGAGACAAGAGGCAGCTGTGTGCAGGCAAGAATGATTTCTGGTATTAAAGATGAGATGAATCGATGAAAAACAGGAAACGGTTTCACGAGTCCGTGGGAGAGGGCAACGGCAGGGGAAATCTGTCCAAGCTCCTGCCGTATTTTGAGTTGAAGTCACCCACGAGCATCACGCTTCAAGCTGGCATCATGAGTTCGAATAGTTCGTTCCATGTGGCGTTCATACCTCCATACATGTTGATCTGACAATAATATTCACCCCTTTTCTCTCCAAATTTATGTCATGGAGTACCGGCACGTCCACTCAGCCAGCCTTGAAATTTTGAAGTCGTAGGCCTAAGCCTCCAAATTTGTATCAATGTGGACGAACCGCAATTGAACGTTACACCTTTTAGGTCCTCCCTTCATCCATCCATGGAGGAAGGAAGTATCATACTTAACCAACTCTTTACTGAGTTAGTCTGCAAATTTACGCATACACCCACAACCTACTACGGAAGTAGCTAAATTGACCAGGGGAAAGACGACTCGCCGCGAACATTCTGCGCCGTCAACCTTTTGAAAATAACCCTGAGCGGAAATGTAGCACAGGTGGGCCTTGGCATAGCTTCTATATTTCATTACCAAAATGAAAAACCTAAAACCTTTCTAGTTCGACAGCAACAAACAAACATAGGCCTTCATTTCTATTCATGAATATCTGGTTAAGGTCAACAAGTCTAGTTGTGTTTTATCCTAAACAAAGCCACACGCGTGATTTGATCCACTGTAACCTTTGTTCGAACTACAGGCTGACATTGAATAGATGAATCCATTTCTTGCTCCATTTACAGGCTAGCTGCAGCTCTTTTAATGCAAAAAAGAGCAATTTACATGATACAAATTGCTTGAAAACTAGCTAAGTATAGCTTTCTGTTGCGAAATTTCGTATTTTAGTATTATGATGTTGCAATTGTTTTTTGGCCAAGCATTTTAGCTGTGCGACACTGCAATATTATGGGGTCGATTTCACGAAGTCCTACGATCTTGGAGTAGGTATAGAAATAGAGGTACGATCGATCGTAACTCGAGTTACGAAGGGTAACTCATCGTTGGAGCCTATCCTACGTAGGACTGCAATGCATAACATTAAGTCATACGATTGATAGTATAGGCTATGTTACAAGAGGTCGATGATTTCAAATAAGAAGCCTTACGATCGATCGTAACTCGAGTTACGAAAGGTAACCCATCATAGGGGCCTATCCTATACTAAGGGCTGCAATGCATCGATAAGTCCTACAATTTATAATAAGTTACGATGAGTTTGGTGAAATCGACCGTCTTATTTAAACCATGGAGGAAGAAAAACCATGGAGGTAGGAACAAGCCAAAGAAAGAGGCGTGGTCATTATCATGAGCCTTGTTGCTAGGTGACCTCTTGTTCTATTATGTTAACAATAGGGGTTTAGTATAACACAATATTGTTTTTGTGAACAGTGTGACATGTAAACAACACAACCGCAAAAAGGCTCAACAAGTTTCCTATTTCCAAACAATGTATCAACACTGTAGAATCAACACAGAGATTAGTTTGCCTCTTGTTTGGAAAGCTTTGACAATTGAGGCCGTTTGATCCTACGATGTAAGGGCAAGATTTGTTTCTTTAAGCGTGAAGTGTATTAATGCAGAGAGAAGGCGTTAAAATAGCCAGGGTATAAAATTTCACTTTACATTATCTGAAAATGGTTACTGGTATGGCAGATACCTCCAGCTTTTTAGTTTTCACAAATTCTTGACCAAAATGGGATCCTAATATGAAAATGTTCTAGCATCATTTCAATCATATGCCACATGTGATCTTTTCATCTTTTTTAATGGGTTTTTGGAATACGGTCAGTTTGTAAACTTGTAAGTAATAAACTTCTGCAAACTGCTCATCAACCAAAATAATGACCTGAAATAGATATTGCTTAATTAGGAGGGCCTGACGTTTCGATCTTAGCAGGATCTTTCTCTTGTGGCCTTTGAGGAAGGTCCTGTCAGGATCGAAACGTCGGGCCCTCCTGTTTCTGTCTCAAAAGCAGTTTGTTAAATTGTGAAACCCTTGATACGAACTATACTCTTGTTATTTTAAAATCTTACACAATACTGACTATACAGAAAATGTGTTCTTATTTCTTTACGGGTTTAGATCCAATTTGTAACCGGCTACAAATTGACTTCACGAATAGAATCACTTAGGACTGATCTGAAGTGTCAGTTAATCCTTATTGCTAAGCAAAGTGTGATGTCACAATACAAATCACTATGGTGATAACTGACAACTCATCTTAAGATTTATCTTAGTGTTTGTTATAATGAACTTGATTATATATGCTAGTAAATATGCAATTAATATAAAAAAAATTATATACAATTTGGCTTACTGTTGTGTTGAAACACTACACAGAAATGAGATAAACCATTATATTTCAGTTTTCTTTTTTTATTGCTGGCTTTTTCAAACAAAAATATTACAAGTTTTATACAATAAAATTCAATACTTCTACATTATATAACAACAAAAATATTAAAATTTTCTTACATTTTTACAATGAATTAAATTTTTTTTAAGAAAGCAAGCTAATGCATTGGAAAAGACATCGCATAAAAAGTCATCCCAAATACACTGCATTTGTAATTCCAGTACATCTTAATTTGTTTCGTGAAAAAATACTTGTTTTGAATTATGTGTATTCAATACAATTAATAAACTATACAAAACTGCTGCAATTTTATATTAAAATCTTTTTGATCTTTTATAAGATCAAAAATAAAAGCGAAAAGACTTAAGAAATACTGTGGCTGTTTTTCACTGTTTTCTCAAAAAGTGGACACCGTATGGGACTGAAATTTTCGCAGATTACTTTAACTGTTTCTTCCTTGATATTTTTGCCCATAAATCTGTATTTCTTTGACAAAAACCAAAGTATGATACTACCTTTAAAGAATATTGATCATGGGCAACAAGATGCGATTCTAACGTTCGGAGTCTGTATTTGTTCCCATATCATCTCAATATTGATAATTGCTATTTCTTGGTAGCACTCTTAACTGGTCCCCGAGTGCCACTCTTTGCACTGCTCGACTTTGGTCTGCTCCCACTCGCAATAGCGCCCTCTTGTGGTCTCCTTGAGGCAGGCTGCACTCCTCTTTTCTTTAATCTTTCCTCTTTGAGCTGCAAATTGAAAAATTGTAAAAACTGAGAAATGTGGCAGCAAAAATACCATGGAAACGGTTTAATAGAACTTTTTTTTAATTCATAAAATGTAAAATGCAATAAACTGCTGCAAAATGCAAAAACCCAGCATCTGATGAACCAAGATTTCCCATGGTGACTGTTTGCACTGTTTACGAACTGTTGAGTCCATTTTCTGTCTCAAACTCAATATTTGTGTTTTTTTGGAGGTCTTGCAAATCCTGTACGCTGCCTTTAAACATTTCTCAAAGTATTTATTCCCTTACCCTTTGTTGGTATCTCATCTCGTAATATTCCATATCGGCATCGGTGCCTGTCATCTTGAAGTTGGCCATCTTTTCGGTCAGAGCGTCAACCTTCCGGGCTGGGGCTTCAAGCTCTTGGAATGTATTTGCGTGCATCCGAAGGAAGGGATGATCGGTGGCTGTGATTGGCTGATTCAAGAACTCATCACTGGCCGGACCTATCAAATGAATAACCATTCCATACATCAACATTACATTTAAGATTTGCGAAGAATTCAAGATAGTTTGTTTCATGTCAGCTTCTTCTTATTAAAGGTAATATCATACTTTGGTTTTAGTCAAAGAAATGCAGATTCATGGGCAAAAATATCAAGGAAGATACAGTAACAGTCATCTGTGAAAATGTCAGTCCCATACGGCACCCACTTTCTGAGAAAACAGTGAAAAATGCTCACAGTACTTTTAAATCTATTAAACAGAAGTTTTGAACTCCTGAAGATCAAAATTATTTTTGGTCACTGGTTTGACTCTTTTCTGGCAAAAAAAACCCTCAGCATTTCGGGGAGAAAAATTGTATTTGTACCGTTATGTTTCTACCATCATCATCTTTATACCCTGTATAAAGTTATAGGTAAATCTGTGAAGATTTCTGTTTCGGTGTGCTATCAAAGTATGATACAACCTTTCACACCTCAATCCGGTCATGATGCTCTGTAAATTCATGAAATACAATCTTTTACCGAGGATGTTTATTTTCTTTGAAAATGGTGGTAAACTCGTGGCGTTTTAATACCGATTCCACTGTCGTCCAGTCTCATATAAGCCTCAGCCAATGAGCTGAAACCTGTCAGACCCCCCATGGCTGCGTAGGGCGTGTCGTGACCCACGGGATGACCTCGGGCTTGTCTCTCCTCCTTTGTCTCGACGATCGTCTCGTGAAGAAACGTTGGCTGCTCGCAGGAACATGTGAAGGAGCTCTTGAAAGAAATGCATTTGCAGCTTGCTGGGGAGAGTAAGCACACGAAGTCATAACATGCATGTAGAGACATTTCAAGTTGATTGTAATATGCAACGTAAATGGAAACTGGGTTTGATACAAGAGGTGCAGGCGTGAACCACAGCCAAACCTCAGCCTCTCCGGTTGGTGGTGTGAGTCTGCAGTTTGTTTCGTTGTCTATTTGTTTGTTTGTTTGGTTGTCTATTGGGATGATTGTTTGTTTGTTTGTCAGGGGTGTTGGGGTGTTTGTCTATTTTATTTGTTTGTTTGTCTGTCTATTGAGGTTGTTTGTTTGCTTGTTTGTCTATTTTGTTTGTTTGTCTATTTTGATTGTTTGTTTGTTTGTTTGTTTATTTTGTTTGTTTGTTTGTCTGTCTATTTTGATTGTTTGTCTATTGGGGTAATTGTTCATCTGTTTGTCTATTTTGTTTGTTTTTTGTTTGTCTATTTTGTTTGTTTTTTGTTTGTCTATTTGTAAGTTTGCTGTTTGTTGAGGGGGTGTTTGTGTGTTTGTTTGTATATTCGTTAGATTTTTGTTTATTACTACTATAACAGTATTTAAGTCCAACTCACATTTCAAGCAGCCATGGTTAGGATCTTCGGAATGCTCATCAGTGAAGTGTTTACATTTACATCGTAGAGGTCGACTGCCATTGAGAGGGATGTAGTTATAAGATGCACATTTACAACCTTTGACCCGACATGGGAGACGGATAGGTCGCTCTGTGGGTAATTCCTTGAAGTCGGTCTTGTGCTGCTTGTACCTATACACAAAACAGTCCGAGAATCAAGAGGGTAAATAATACAATTATACATTGTAAGTCGCAAGAGCGACGTCGCGAGCCAAACCTCGAATCATGCCTTCCAGACATCCCGATCCAGCATGCAGGATCGAGGGCAGCTCTTCGGCACTGGTGAGGCCTATATCTCTCTTGAGCTGGTCCACGGTGAGAGATGCCTCCTCCCCCGAGTGACAATTTAAACAACAATGTTCAGTATGTTTTGTACACAAAAATTGGGAGCCAAGGATGATGTTCGGTATAGCTAAATGTTCAGCATATAGTAATAGTGGTGTATGTTATAACAACATTCTACTGCAGGAAAAGATTTCCATACACAGACAAATAAAATCAGCCAAAATGTTTACATTCTTAATGTGACTTACTGTACCATGTACACTTTTGGCAGTTTACTTTAAGTTTAAACTATGAAAACCAAGAAGCATTTACAGTGGAACGCCATTATAATGAATAATGCCAGGAGGAACAGAAATTGTTCGTTAAAGTGATCATTCGTTATAGTGAACCATGTTCAGCAGGCCTATACATTCGTTCGGGATTCTGTTGGTCAACACTACGTCACTTAATGTATTTGTACAATGTAAGTACACTCAAGTGCATTGTGCTACGTGCGCTTGTTTTTACTCGATCCAGCCACATTGTCAAGCATTGTTCAGTGACCAAAAAAGCCAGGATGTTCGACTGAGAGAATATAGCCAAATATGCGTTATAGCAGTGTTCCACTGTACTAATAAAACACTTAGAATTCTTCAGTTCAGTCCCATAGGGTCTGTGCATGGAGTGTCAAGTGCTGTCCGTGTATATGGAACTCTTTCCTACTGTAGTATGAAATATTACTTAGCAATGGTTGATTGCATACATTACCTGTGCTGGCAGAAGCATTGTGTTTCTGGTCCAATCAGTTTGCAGTCCCATCCATTTGGTGACGTCCAGCTCACAAACAATCGATTCTTCATTCTAGTAGGGACGACATCTTTCTTATAGGCTTCATATTGATCTGGAGTGAATAGTTTACCTTCGTCATCTTCACCAACAATGCTGTCAAAATAAGAGAATTTTATTATATAAGGCAAAGTATTTGGCCGGCACAGGCTTTCTTCCTGCAAATGTTTTTTGCCGTTCCCTTACTCTGATTGGCCAATGTTCATGATGTCATGCCAGTAGAAACGTACCTCCGGTAAAATTTAGGCTAAGAAGGCCGGTATGACATATTGAGAATTGGCCAATCAGAAGGATGCCAGCGCAGACAAAATATACATTTTTGCAAGCTGTGTGTCTGGTGCATGTGCACGTCAGTCACGCGGCTGGCAAAAATGTGCGGAGCTGAGCTACACAAGATGGCCGCCGTCCGATAGTGATAGTCTGAGTTTTGGTCAGAAAACATGGATTTTCATCAAACAGATTTAGGCCTACGGAATGATCGTTATCGTGAGTAAATAGGGGGGGGCCTAAATAAATAAGCTGCATTTCATCCCTGACAATCGGAGAGGAGATAGAGCGATTTCCAAGCCGATCTGTGATGTCTTTGTTGTCATTTGGGGACATTTTCGGCGGAAGTAGTACCGTGAAGTACAAAAATTACAATTTTTTACGTGTAGGCCTAGGCCTCATATTTAACCCTATGCGATTCTCTGGGGCGCTAAGTTAACGTCATCTCATAGACGTAGACCGACCGTCAACCCCAAAATTAAAAACTTAAAAAGGGAGTTCAGCGCCCAAGGTCCTTGGTCTAGTCTAGGCCTACCGTTTGTATTCCAAGTATTGGTCGACAGATTCTGCAGCACCAGGACCGAACTTCAAATGATAGCCAGGACTAGCCATTGCAATCTGTGAATTTTAGGTCTAAATCAGAGATTAAACTGAGTATTTTTCGATGAAAGTAGCGTCACTGGTTGTTATAGTATCTGCATGTATAGCGCCACCATGTGTTGAAATTCAGCATCAGCTGACTGTAGAGGGCGCCATAGAAAGTTTGCATAATTCTAGTTTTTTGACATGTGAATCTCGTCTGCTCAGTCTTATTCTTTAAGTCTTAGTTTTACTACTTTTCCTTTTGATTTAGCGGGCAATTATGTCTCTTCACAAGATAACAAGGTCACTACATCGTCTGTCATGCATTTGCCCGAAAGCTGGACTTGAATTTTGTGTGCAGAAAAGCCAAAAGGTAACAAGTTTCTACTTTTCTTTTCTGCTTGTAGTAACCCGAAATTAGCCACTTTTATAGCCAATCTGTGAAAAAATTTTATGAAAAGGTTTTTCAACTGATTTGAGTAGGTATGGGTGTCAACATTTACCAAAAAAAAGTTAGGTGGGGTAGGGGGTGGGGAAAGTACTTTTTCTCGAGGTCAAAGGTCATTGACCTTTTCTAATAGCACTAACACCTGTAACTAAGCAATAAAATATAGTAAAAGGGTGATATTGGTGTCAAAATGCAGAGAATCACACCGGAAGGAGACCCAAAATAAAATTTGAACTCTACGATGAAACCCTGACCTTCCAATTTGAGGTCAAAGGTCATTGACCTCTTGTAATAGCACCGAAAACTGTAATTATGCAATGAAACATAGTACATGAAGGAGATTTGTGCCAAAAACAGGGAATCCTAAACAATCTATCATATTTTGAACTTGCTTCATAGGTGTAGGCCTTACATAATGCCAATACTTAGGCATAAATGATGGATAATAACTACTACGCATCAGCTTGTGTCAAGGTCATTCACTAGAAACTATCTGAACAGCAATATCGATGTGTACAAACCTCAAAATACACACATGTCATTTGTCCTTTGTACTGTACTAGTGAACAGAACTCTCATTGTCGGCGTTGGCCTCCTTGCTTCTTTATATTCTTATAAGACAATGGATGCATGCTTTGAGAGTCACTGTTAGATGCTGCATCTCCTGCTGGGGCTGTACAGGCTGATGCGGGAATGACAGTCCCTGTATTAAAACAGGATGGGCAGACGAAGGCTGTGGCTGCTCCATGGGTCTATGGAACTGGCCTTGAGGTCAGCTCTCTTCTACTGGAGGATGGTAATAATGGTTTGACCCTGCTTCGAACGGCTGACTTCCAGGCTCCATGGTCCTCAGCGAGTCATTCCCATTCCCACACCTCTCAAGTTACACTTGCAGGAATCTTTGTAGCGGTGGGGGAAGACCACGAGCTCACCGTAGAACAGATTCTTTGGGATGCAAGCGGCAAGCGGCTCTGGGTCAGGAGGGCAAAGATAGATGGCAGTCCTGGGCATATCAATATTAATTGTTAAGCACGATATCACAATGCTAGTTACTATGGAAACGGGTACAACTCATATAAAAGGGTTAATTGTAAATCTTTGTGAAATCGACCACTGCCTGCATGCTCAAGCACTTCGGTGGAGGGGATCCGATCCTGAGGCAGCGAATGTGAAAACTGTTGAGCCTTGATCCTCTCCTGAGTTGCATAGGGTGTCTAAGCCTCACTTGAGTAGAGCAGGGTGCTGAGAACGCATGCTCTGTAAACCTCCATCTTGGTGTTGTCAGTCAAGTTGTTGTTGGACCACACCCTCTTTTGGAGCTTGTACATCACCCCCACTGCCTTGGAGATCCTGGCGGTGATCTCTGGCTCCAGCAACAGGTTTGATGCGATCGTTGAGCCGAGGTACTGTAACTGGCTGACCGGGTTCAGGATGTAGTCCCCGATGTGGATGGATGGAGGTGAGTCATTGCCCTGGGTCATCACCTTTGTCTCTAAATTGATGGTGATACCAAATTCCATTGGGTCGATGTGGGTCGCTAGGGTTGCATCATCAGCAAATATGGCCTCCCTAATGGTGACGCTTCGGACCTTGGTCTTTGCCCAGAGTCTGGCGAGGTTGAGGAGATACCCATCTGACGTGTGCAGGTTTACACACAATTGTCATTTTTCGAAAGGCATATGACAGGAACGTGGAGAAGAAGATCCAGAAGAGTGTCGGAGTGAGCACTCAGCCCTGCTTTACTCTACTGCTGATCGTCGGGAAACAGCTCAGATACTGCTCGGTTGAAGAAAACAGTGCTCTTTAAGGATTCCACGATAGTTAGCAGTCTCCGGGGCCGGGGACAGCCAACCTTCTACGGGATGCTGAACAGTCCGCTTCTGCTGACGAGGTAAAAGGCTTTCATCAGGTCGATGAAGGTGAGGTAGAGAGGCTTGATCCGTTTGCGACATTTCTCCTGGAAAAATATGTGGGTAGTAGATTTTCATGCCCTGAACCCGCACTGTGTCAGACTCAGGGTAGACTCGCACTGGTGGGACCTGCAGTCGGGCCAGGACGACTCTTGCAAAGACTTTGCCGATAATGTTGAGTATGGAGATACCCCTGTAGCTGTTACAACCACTGCAGATGCAATTGTGTTTATTGAAAGTCACAATCCTGGTGTCATGCATGTCCCTCGGCACAGAGCCCTCATCCCTCCAGTACAGGCAGAGCAGCTCATGCAGGTCCTGCAGCAGTGCATCCTTCCCGCTCTTGATGACCTCAAGGGGTATGCTTTTCTTCTCCTGGAGCCTGGCCGGTCCAGTTGACAGACAGTCAATAGCCTTGCTCAGCTCCTCCTCAGTTGGTCTGGCGTCCAGCACTGGCAGCTCCTGGGTGGCATTAAGAGCCTCGTCCAACACGACGTCCCGCGTGGTCTAGAGCTCAGTGGGTCTCCACTTCAATCTGTCTAACCACATAATATCTGATATGATCTTACAGGGCACTGAATCACTTGGCAATCGCAGAGACTTGGTCCATCTAAGTATGGATGAAAACTCTGCGGACATTCAACCCCATGGCCTAAACATCCAGGAAGGAAATTTGAGTAACATAGCTAGGAGCACTCCCCTCTCACCAACGTGGCCCGGCCCGGGTTCGATCCCGGCTTAGGTCATATGAAAGTAGAGTTGTGTGTTGGTTCTCTCCTATGCTATAAGGATTTTTCTCCTGGGTTTTCGGTTTTCCTCCCTTAAAAAAAATCAAACCCTTTTGATCTCAGGCTGTGCTCCGTGATCATATGGGTTGATGTGGCTGGCAGCCAAGGGTACCCCGGAATTCAGCACCCCATGCATGACTGCGAGCTAGGACAATTTGCCTCCCAAATTATTATTATTATTATATTATTTATTTGTTGTCTCCTTTTCATTTACGTACAGGAATTCACACCCCAAGCCAACTTGTTGGGCGGCACCTCCTTCTTTATCTTCCCTAGTCCTCTTTCTGATACCCCATAGTTACCTTGTTAATCCCAGTTCCCCAGCCCCATTTCTTCTTGTCCTCTTGTCATTTAGCCTTCGATAAAGATTTATTTGGATCTAAACGATTCAGGCCCTCCTAAGCAAAAAGAACGTTCCATTTTACCTATAGAGGAGATCAAACGATTCTTAGGGACAATTACAATCTTGTATGTTTGTATTCTTGCAGTACAATGTAATGCATATGGCATTAATAATCTAAATTTATGTATTTCATCTTCGCGAGCAGAGATGAATGTCTTTTAAACTCACATCAGCTGCACATGAATTTAGTCTGGTTATACATCTATTATATTATTTAACCTTTGACCTCTTAATTGAGGGTCAATGTTAAGTTCATAGTCAAAGTGGACATTCATCATCTTGCGGTACAATGCGGTGCACTTAAGAACATTATGACAAATGACATGTGTGTATTTTGAGGTTTGTATACATGTATTGCTGTTCAGATAGTTTCTAGTGAATGACCTTGACACAAGCTGATGCGTAGTAGATATTATCCATCACTTATGCCTAAGTATTAGCATTATGTAAGGCCTACACCTAAGAAGCAAGTTCAAAATATGATAGTAGATTGTTTAGGATTCCCTGTTTTTTGGCACAAATCTCATTCATGTACTATGTTTCATTGCATAATTACAGTTTTCGGTGCTATTACAAGAGGTCAATGACCTTTGACCTCAAATTGGAAGGTCAGGGTTTCATCGTAGAGTTCAAATTTTATTTTGGGTCTCCTTCCGGTGTGATTCTCTGCATTTTGACACCAATATCACCTTTTTACTATATTTTAATGCCTAGTTACAGGTGTTAGTTCTATTAGAAAAGGTCAATGACTAATCTCGAGAAAAAGTACTTTCCCCACCCCCTACCCCACCTAACTTTTTTTTGGTAAATGTTGACACCCATACCTACTCAAATCAGTTGAAAAACCTTTTCATAAAATTTTTTCACAGATGAACCCTAATATAGGGTTACTATTGAAATAAAGTCAGACTTTATTTAAAATAATTCTTAGGCCTACATAACAAGTTACGCATACTGTTTAGGTCTACGAATTAGCAAAATCAATGAACACTTTTACAATTTTTTAAATACCACAAGCTAAAAAACTAAATAAGTCTTGCTGGATTTTAATTATTATTTATGATTTTTATTCTATTTTGCAGCAAAATTTATTATTTCTTGTAAACATTTCCAAAAAACACACCGGATGCCGCAATATATCAACAACAAGGTGCCTTTCGGTATCGGGAAGCTCAAGCAGAACTGGTCAGGGGTCTTCTTCGTCAGAATCTAGTCCACCGTCGGCCTTCGGTCATCTACTGCTGGTCATCCCGGCTGCAGCTTTTGTCCTTGGGACGTGGCAAGTCCAGCGACGTAAATGGAAACTGGGTTTGATACAAGAGCTGAAGGCAAGAACTACAGCCGAACCTCAGCCTTTACAGTCGATCGAGTGAGTTTGAAGTTTGTTTGTTTGTTGTTTGTTTGTCTATTTTGTTTTTTGTTTTGATTGTCTGTTTTGTTTGATTGTCTGTTTTGTTTGTTTGTCTATTTTGTTGTCTATTTGTTTGTTCGTCTATTTTGTTCGTCTATTTTGTTCGTCTATTTGTTTGTTTGTCTATTTTGTTTGTTTGTTTCTCTGTCTGGAGTAAGTTTGCAGTTTGTTTGTTTGACAATGTTTGTTTGTCTATTTGTTTGGAATTGTCTGTTTGACTTTTTTTTCAAATTTAAATGGCACCTTGTCGCAAATAGCATTTTCACCAATAGAGGGCGCTTTCACAAAGCATCGTGGGATACATCTGGGTCGAACTGCAAGTTCACTTGACACAGTAAACAAAGAGAAATTTTGCTCAGACTTTCCAAAAATGAGCAGGCGATGGCGGCCTTTTGACCATTGTGCATCCCACAATCCCTAGCAGTCTCTATTTGCGATATGATTTCATCTGCTAGCTGGGGTCAATCAATCGACCGAAGTGTTTTGCGTTGCGATTTATTTTCAGGAAAGCGGAGGTTGAAGCCTTGGAGTACCATCGGGTGACCGTCCGGGGAGAGTTTGACCATTCCAAGGAGATTCTTATCTTACCGCGGACCCTGAACAAACCACAGCAAGGGGACGCTGGCAGTTTAATATCTAGGGCCGAACCGGGTGCGCACGTGGTGACTCCATTCTACTGTCCTGATTTAGGGTAAGCAGCTTGATCCTCGACTGTAATCAACAATATTCATGATCAGATGAGATTGGCACAGTGAAGCTAATTTCACTCGAGCGCCAGCGATACAGGTCGTTGGTGATCGGTATTACTTGTCTATCACCTTGATGGATTTTTAGCAAGCTTTCGCATGACTTGTTTAAACACCGATACAATTTTGGTCAACGTTCTTCGTTAAAACCTTGTTAAAATTGTCTCGTGAAACAGTCTTAAGCTGCGTCCGAATCTTTTGTCTAAAGCTAGGTCTAGGTCTTCTCTCCATTGGAAATGTGTGGAGACACCAAGACAATAGACCTAGCAGTAGCTCTGGAAGCCTGTTTCAGACACGGCCTTAACCTCTTAGGGAAAGAAACTTTAAAAGTGGTCGGACCCGGTCACTGAAAGCCCTGGCCAGGACCAGGCCTTTAGGCCTGTAATCCTTCTCTTGTCAGCCCTGAACTTCACTGCAATAGACTTGCTTGATATCAATAAAGCCTGGCTTCTGGATACTGTCCATGATCAATGTGGACTCAATCTGTCAATCAGGTTTAGTGCCAACTATGATCCAGGACACAGCAGGGGCCTAAAGTTAACAGTTCAAGGCAAGAGATTATAGAAGCCCAATAGCCCAGGCAAAGCCCAGGCCTGGCCTGGCTTCTCAGTGGCCTGGCCCGACCTTGTAGTAAAGATTCTCTCCCTTAAGTCGGTTTTTCTTATCTGAAGTCCTTCAAAAATGATTTTAGTTTTGTATTCTTGTGATTTTTGTATTCTTGTGATATTAGGGTCAGCATTTTGGTGAACAGAGGATTCGTTCATAAGCGTAACGTCAATACAGAGAGCAGGCAGCAGGGTCAGGTAAGAAGTTCGAATCCCGCTCTTGTCAAATCTTCTTTGTTTCATGTCAGAGTCAGTTTCCCATGTGGTTGTTTGATAATTATACTGATAAAAAAGTTGTCATCTTATCTCTACTATCTAAATTTGCATACCACTTGATTAGTTTGTTCATATGATTTTTTTTACTGATTTTTTTTACTTATTTTTTTTACTTATCTTTTTTACTTAAATTCTATAAATGCTGTAAAAAAGTTATTGTAAAAATTGTTGTTCGTAGATGCTAACAGAATATATTCATTTCCCTGGACAGATTTCTGGAGAAATACAGCTAGTCGGGCTTGTGAGGAAAACTGAAAAGGTAATGTTTTCAAACAATTCTTTACAAGAATAGTTTTTTTTCAGGCAATCAGAGAAAAATCCAAATTTATAAGGTTAAAGTGTTTCTTAGCGTTTTCATCAGCTGAATTAGTGCTTCTTTGTTTTTTGATTGAATCAAAACAGTAGAAACATTGCTATAACGAACACGGTGGGATACACTGAAATTGTTCATTACAGCAGTTGATTGTTATAGTGCTTTGGTATTGTTTGGTATGTTTGGTCCACAAAAATTTAGCGCCAAGGACGATTTTTAAAATTTCCTCATTCTTTGTGAAAGATCGTGCTCAGGGGCCAGTTTCATAGAGCTGCTTAGCACAAAAAATTGCTTAGCACCAAAACAGCTTGCCCAATAAAACAAACCACCACTGACAATTTTATTTGATATTCATGGTCAGCGAACAACAGCCAAAGAACAATCACAAGTGATACACAACACATGGAAATTTGGTTATTAATCCGGTTTTTATTAAGACAGAAATGTCATGCTTAGCGAATGTTTGTGCTAAGCAGCTCTGTGAAATTGGCCCCAGGCTCTCTTTACTCTAAGCGTTAAATTTCCTTATCATTGTCTTTGCATTGTGTACACTGCACATTACTGAATCAATTATCATTCCTCCTTAATTCAACAGAGGGCAGCATTTATGCCCAAGAATGACGTAGCGAACGGCCGATGGTACCACCTGGACCTAGAGGAGATGTCAAAGGTCACAGGAGCTGAGCCAATCATGATAGACGCTGATAGCAGTAAGTCTCGCGATGCACAAAGCAGTGGCATGCATTTTATATCAAGTCTACAAATTTCACTGATTGAATTTGTCCATGACCCTAACCCACCTATGTACCATAGTTTTATACTACACTTGGTCTGCCCTGTGGGTAAATGTGGTATCCTGAATACCACAATACACCACAGTGTGGTTTTGTATGGTAGCGTGTGGTTTATTAGCCAGTCCCCTGTGGAGATTGTGGTAGTGTGTGGTAAGCAGCTCTTGTCTTGTGTGGTAAGTGTACAGGGTTAGGGTGAACTATGGTTTATGATCCAGTCCCCCTGCGGAGACTGTGGTAGTGTGTGGTAAGCAGCTCTTGTCTCGTGTGGTATTAAGTGTAGAGGGTTAGGGTGAACTATGGTTTATGATCCAGTCCCCCTTTGGAGACTGTAGTAGTGTGTGGTAAGCAGCTCTTGTCTTGTGTTGTAAGTGTAGAAGGTTAGGGTGAACTATGGTTTATGATCCATTCCCCCTGTGGAGACTGTGGTAGTGTGTGGTAAGCAGCTCTTGGCTTGCTTAGTAAGTGCAGAGGGTAAGGGTTCATCATATCATGATGCACATTATGAGACATTGCATGATAATGACAGAGTTTGATATGATATTTTATTATGACCACAGTGTGTGACGTCCCTGGAGGTCCAATCGGAGGTCAAACAAAGGTCACACTACGGAATGAACATCTACAATACATCATCACATGGTAAGCAACAGATTTAAAATCTACTGGTTTTTTGGTTCTGGAGGCGAGTTGGTGGGACCTCCCCCCAAATGTTTGACATTGAGGAGGTTGGAGATGTAATTTCCTGGTATTTCCTGTCAGTTTGCTTGAAAAAAAGTTTCTGTCATTGAAAGCAGGGGCCATGATTCCCCCATCCCCCTTGCCTCCCTAGTTTCTGCACCAGGGGTGGGTTTCATCAAACCCATCATAATTTTCTCGTACCCATTCGTATGACTCATCGATTAATTCCAGCCCTACATAGAATAGGTCCCCTACGATGGGTTATCCTTCGTAAATCGAGCTATGATCGATCGTAGGTCTTCTTGAAATCGACCCTTCGGTCACTTCTTCACTTAAATCCTTATTAATACTAGTAATAAACTGCTGCAAACGGCTCATCAACTGATTGATGATCTGAAATGTATAAAATGCGTGTAGTTATGAGGGCCTAGCGTTTCGATCCTACCAGGATCTACCAGGCTAAAATGAGAATCAACACCTTTGAGAAAGATCCTGCTAGGATCGAAACTCCAAGCATAGTTTCTTTTTAATTTATAGGTCACAAAAATGGAATATGAAATTTTTCTTTTTAATTTCAGGTACAGTCTGTCGTTCCTGACCGGACTCATGTGGTACTTTGGCGTCTTCAAGAAAAGGCGAGTCATGATCAAGCCAGCATTGTAGCTGCTTCAAGGGGACCCGTCTAGCGCCACCGCTAGACGGAATTGTTGGCAGTTAACTGTATCATAAGTCATCCAGGGATATTTTATGGCGTGTTTCACCGTAAGCTCATCTTCGAGAATCAAAGATTGTTATATTTGTATTGTTACAAGAAGCACCTACTTCTTAATAACCCAGGCCAGGCAATGTGTGCAGGGGGCTCGGCATAAACAATGCAGGCACATAGTGGTTGAATAGCATTGGACAAAATCCCAAATTCCTGACAGACTTAATTGGTGTCACAGCAGCTGTGTTTGGAGCTCACAGAGTGTGGTCTGCTCGAAAATGCCGATCTATTCAAATGCAAATCAAGGGGGTAAATGTACCACAATCAGTCATTTTTTTGGGACATTGAAGGTTCATTGAACCCTATGTTTAAAATTTGACATGTGTTTCTTGAGAGTTTGAATGTCTTGAAGTACATTACAATGGTATTAGGTCTAATTTGCCTTTTTGTTGTAAAATTACAACAATAAGATCCATAATTTTCTTTTCTTTTATTATCATAATAACAGCACGGTTTATATTCCTCACTCGGATGGGGGAGTGGATTTCCCGTGATACCCCTTATTCGGTAAGCTTGAAAAAAGAAATAATGCAATTTCAGAAGTTGCAGTTGTGTTTGAAATTTGTTCAAAAGTTCAGACGTCATGTTTTTCCATTGCACCATGTGTTTGGTTTATGTCTTCTGACTGGCAAACGAACAAAGATAATTGACAATTTGGGACACTGCTAACATAGGGCTGGATAGCTCAGGTCGTAAGAGTGCCGGTACGGTATCCCGGGTGTGCAGGTTCGAATCCCACTCCAGTCAATTGTTCTCTGTTCACCTTTCAAAGATGTCATGTTTTTTTGTTGGAATGGGAAAATAAAGTCACCCAAATTATCAATGAAAGATGATTTCCAATTCTTTTGTCTGGTGCTTTCAGTTGAGTTGGTTCATATTTTTCACTGGTCACCTAATCAAAAAAAAAAATTCACTATTTTTCAAAATTAAAGTTTTATTTTCCTGTTCTCAATTCGTTTTCTTATTCAATTGCATGCAATAAATCATACATGACTTTTTTGGGTCATTCTTTCGCATATTTTGTTTTCATCAACTTTTCTTTGTCATTTCATCCTTTTGTTGTTGTTGTTTTTTTTCCCCGACTTAATTATAGATTTTGTTGCATTTGCGTTTCCAAAGCACAAACCTGTATTTTCTCTCAACAAATGTCAGGTTGATGGGTAATTTTTAATACAGGAGCGGATCCAGGATTTTCCAAAAAAGGGGGGGGGGGTCGTGGAAATAAAATGCACCGATTCAATAGCGACGGATGCATATCCGGTTGATTCAAAGCTATAGCAGGTTACGGCAGGCCTGACGTGAACTGCTCAATGGGAGACTTTTGAGACGTTGGGGGCAGCAGACTGAAGTCTCTTTTGTTTCTAGCTCTGAGCATGCATGCACAATTGTGAGCATGTGCGCGTTGTTGTGCGCGTGCTCTATCAAGTTTAAGACCCAGCTCCATAGTCTCCCATTAATTTTGTCTCCCCTCTTTTTAATTTTTATTTACTATCTCTCCCTCTCTATTTGTTGGTTTTTTCTTTCTTCCTTTTTTTTTGCTGAAAGAAAAGGGGGGGGGGATACGCCCCCTTCATCCTTCCCTGATTTTTTCCTCTCATTTTCCCTTGAATGTTATTCATAAAAGGGTATATCAATATCTTTAGGGTGTACTGCACTTGCCTGTGGGCGCAGTGTAAATATGAGGGGCATTTGTGCCTTCTACCAGGGTAATGAAGGGAATCAGTGAAGACAAATACCAACGATTGGTCACCCAGTAGTCTTGGGACCGTGTGGGTGTGAAACATGGTAAATGAAAAGGGTGTTTGGGGAGCCGGGATAGAAAATACATGGACTTGTATGGGTTTGAATCATTTTGAACGTTTTTAGAGTTTTCCAATTTAAAAATCAAAGGATTATTATCAGTTCTTTTGTGCAAGAAAACATGGGAGCAGGTCTTTCTCGTGTGCAGCACCATACATTGAATTAATTTGAACCAAAAGAAATAGGCAGTATTCATTATCTAGAAAGTTTTGAAAGTAATTTAAATCATTAATAAGTAATAGACTGCTGTAAACTGCTCATTAGACAAAATTAACATTAGGGAGATATTTCAATGTCTCCCTAATGTATCAGCTACCTTTTAAAAACAGTATTTTTACTGTCCATATTTTAATAGAAGACGGAGAATGCTCTCAATATGAACATATGTCAATTTCAAGTTCATTGGTTTGGAGGATGTTTATTAGAAATAGGTAAGTTTAGTGCACGACCATATGGGAATGTCTCCCTGAATTTTATAGTTTTAATTATCTCATTGATCAATTAACATTATTTCCATGATTATTACCTTTTAATGACACAATTCACCAAAACTGCTCTATAAAAACGCAAACGGAGGCCGAATGTGTCTTTCGTAAACATATTTTTTTTTATTAAATTAATAATCCGATCTCTAAGTTTAATACAAATTTTATCATTATTTTCAATTATACCTCTAAGGGAAACGACTGCTTTCAAAAGCACACCTTTGACAAAAATTAAGCTGCAAGTCTTTACAATTGGAAAACTAATTCTCAAACGCAAAATATATTCTCATGGAATATGCGGCTGCTTGGAAGACTAGGTATAGCAAGGCACTCTGCATTGTCAGGCCGTGTCTAAAATCTCTGGCTACGGCTGCATATTACACACGCACTTATGGTAGCCACTAGCCAACAACTGCAGCCATTTCCATAGATGTGTTATTAATGTGGTCGCAGCCAGAGATTTTGAACATTATCACAAACATTTTGATAAGCTCATGTATTTATAGGCGTGGTTGACATATAAAAGGAGGCGTTGTAAAAGAAAGGCTTGATATGTTTTTAAGAGAAGACAATTCAGTTCATTAACCTTTTCTGATCAGTGAATTGTAGGACTTATTCTTCCACATTGGAATATAAACACCATTCAATACGCATTGCAGTTTATGGTTCACTTGAGGTCAGATGAATGTTCCTTTAAGAACTCTACCCTCAAATGCCGTTCTATACGTATAGGCACATTGTTTTGCGTTTCTTTTATTTAATTTGGAGCCATTATTTCAGTTTAACACAAAACAACTATTCCTTATTAGATTAAAACATCATATTGTGCATTTGAAGTAGCAGCACGCCCTATCCAAATTTGACAATTTAATTTACAAAAATGGATTTTATTTGCAAGCATTCACATTTCCAAAAACCTCAGTATCCTATAGAAATAAAAGGGTACGAAGAATGAAAAATTAATTGCTTTTAAAATTAAAAATTATTTGTTCATTGGAACAAATCATTATAGATACGAATACAGGAAAGGTTTCAGTACTAAAATTAGTCTGGTTCCCTGCCCAAAGATTCCCTGACGACTCTTATTATAAATCTTAGGTCAGGTATCGGCTACGGTTAAAAATAGAACATTACACAGCTGTCATGTCTGCGCAGGCGCGGAAGCTAGTTTTAGCGTTTAGCGAGAATCAATTTTAGCATTCATTTTTGCACTTTTGTAAGCACATGCAATTTTATCTGGACAGAATAAGAAATCAAAGGGTGGGAAAAAAAACATACAACAAACTCCTCAAAAGTGCATAATAGGAAAAGTGCTCTGTTGTATGTGAACAATAATTATGCTCTATTTGGGCTAACTGTAGCCGGAATGAAACATATTTACATGACGTGTCTTTTCCTGAACTACGTGACCTCGCGTGACCTGTCGGAAATAGCCGAAAGTCAACGTTACTATCCGAAGTTGAACGAAAACGAGTTCGTAATGTTTCGGATTTTTCCGTAAAAAGCCAAAACTTGGTCTTTTTGGTCACGTGACCCTCCAGTACACGTAGCCGATACCGGACCCTATATTTGACAGACAATAGTCTGGCGCTTTTTGGGTCCGGGAACCAGACTATACTAAAATCAGGGCGTTCCAATGTGTTCGCTTCTGACCACGCCCACCAGGATAACCTTCACTTGACAATATCTTGAATACATTTATTTAAAATAAATTTCCCATTTTACCCTCTTTTAAACTCCTCCAAATATTATCAATTTGTCCTGTGTCGGTCAAACAAAAATAAAATTTTTGAACAAAGCAGAGCGGGAAATCGTGAACAAGCTGCAAAAATAATAATTCAATAAAAACACCATACATCTTCTTTATCAGTAGTCAGCATTTAAAAAATAAACATCAATTCGTTTTTCCTTTAATTTCTTTTTCTAAAGCTTTAATATGGATGTAATATACAACGATACCTTTTTACTTGTTTCACAGCAAATGCGTTTTTCTTCTGCTGATTTGTATAAATTATTTCAAATGACCAATGTTTACAGAACAAATCCACGCCATTGTTTGTGTGTTTAATTTCGACTCGTCCAAAAGCTAAATTAATGCGTAATTGACAGTATTCAAAGCAAAATTATGTCTGGTAAAGACGACAAAAACTTCCAACGTCTTGGTATAGAAGAAGTGGAGCTGCCAGCTCTGCCACACCCCTCTAATTCCGACGATTCCAAATAGTGCGCCACCAAGAGTTTTCAATGCGTTGGCCAATCAAATTCACGGAATTCGTCGACCCAACGTGCGTCTGGAAAGGGTCGACAGATTTCGCGCATTGTGATTGGCCAACGCATTGCAAACTCTTGGTGGCGCACTATTTGGAAACGCCCTCTATTTCCTCAGCAAATACCACTACCATGTATCTCTTTTCTATAAAGTTCCTTTATCAGCGAACATCTTTTACATTTCCTCCTGCTTTTTCGAGACGTTCTTTTTGAAATCGCTCTCTCGATTGTTGTTGCCCGGCGGCCTGTAGTTGACCACGACCACGTAGCGTTCGGCGTTCACCATTTTGGCCTTGGCTATTCCAATTTCAGAGGATGTCTTCCAAACCATCTGTGTGAACCGGTTCGTTCCTGCATTGAAAATAAAACGTGAAACCAAGTTATTGCAGGAAACGATTTCACGAATTAGACATAAAACAGCCGTAGGGGATCTTGTCGGTCGTATAATAGCCATGGAAGGCACATGAACGGCACGTTAACATTACTGAAATTATGATAGGGCTTACTGCATATCATGTTTTGCACATATGAAAAAAGGGCAGCTGTTAAATGAATCATGTTGTGTAATAACCGATACACCAATAATCATTTTCATTATTCCTACGGACTCGGTAGTTATATCTAATTGGGGGTTTATGAAACGGAGGCCCAGGCCCAGGCTCAGGCTATCATAACGGGTGTCAAAATAGAGGCTTTTGGCTGCGTTTCTGAAGTAGATATAGTTTGAAAAGGAAAACAGAGCTTCAGCTCCATCGATGAAAATCCACAACCCATAATTATTTTCAGCATATGGATTACACTTACAGAGACGAAGCCGGAGCCTAAGCCGGAGCCTAGCTTTCAGAAAGGCACATGGTCTTATGCCGTTTCCCAATTCTCTGGCTGCGACCGCAAATAAAACACAAGTCTATGGAAATGGCTGCAAGTCACTGGCTAGTGGCTGCCATAGGTACATGCGTAATTTGCAGCCGCAGCCAGAGAATTGGGACACGGCCTTAATTCGGGCGATTCAAAAAAAGTGCACCAAAGAGTTTGCAACGCATTGGCCAATCACAATTCACGAAGTTTGTCGACAAAATACGCATCTGCAGACAAAAAATGTCTCACGAATAAATTGATGCGAACTTAATCTCACCTTTTTGCCATTTGGGCGTTTCGAAGTCATAATAATCTGATTCTTGTTCCCATGCGTCTACCACGCCCTCACCGCTGACGTCCTCGTCCAAGGGACTGATGAAGATATTCTCACCCAGAACTGAAATTGAAAGATATCAAAATGTTTGTGAGAATGTGAATAGTGTATTGGTGTCATGATTATAACAGGGTCTAATTTCTTAGAGCTGCTTAAGCACAGAATTAATTTGCTTAAGCATGATGAAATCTTCCTTTATCAAACAGGGTTACCAACCAATTTCCTTGCGATGTTTATTGCTTTTGACTTGTTTTCACAATTGTTTGCTGAGCATAACATTCAAAAGATGTTTTGGCTGGCATACTGATTTCAGTTTAATACCAATGGGTGCTTAAGCAAATTTTGGTGGTTAAGCAGCTCTATGAAATTGGCCCCAGGCCGAGAGTGGATCACTTGTTTAAAGGGATGGTACAGAATTGGTAAGACAAAATACACTTCATGATCACAGATTCACATAAAACTTACACAATATAATGGTGATGATAGGAGAAAACATCCCATGAAATGTTTTTGTCTGAAATGCCATATTCGTTGAGAAATAAATGAAACTATTTTCCGATCGGAATAAATCGCTTCGAAGCGTTTTATTCATTCGTTGAAATGTGTACAGTTCTCTGTACACGGGTTTTCACTATTTTCTCGTGACCCAGATGGCTGATTGACCTCAAACTTCTACAGGTTTGTCAGTTAAGGTATATGATGGATTACATAATGTGCTTTCACTGTCAGCAACGGTTTTGCCGCAAAAACCAGTTCTGTACCATCACTTTAAAGCAAGTGTGAACGCCACACATCCGTGGTGGAGCCCGTGTGAACACGTACAGTTTTGCACCAAATTTGCTTCTGCGAGTCCGGACACAATTACTTTTGTTTTGCCTTTGTGTTCGAGAAGAGAAAACTGACCAAAAATGTGACATGAACCCCAGACTTCTACATCGAACACCCAGCTGCTCTACCTTCGAACTTTCAAGGCGGTATCCCAACATTTTTAAACTCTTTCCATGCACCTTGTCCATTATTATAAAACTTACGTTTGTTTTCACTGTGTTGTTTGAAGCCTTTCTCAGCGAGGTTCTTGGCCCATTTGGCGGCATGTGCAGCGACATCGTCCGACCATTTGAGGGGCTGGGCCTTGTACTTATCCCGGACCCGGTTGTGAGCCTCAAGACACGTCTCCTGGAAATCGTCTGCCAAAAAGCGGAAAGCAGGAAAAGTCGGTAAGTTAATATCATGATAACTATAATTATTAATGACGATTAATATGAGGTATTAGTACATTTTTGTTTTGCTCTTGTGCGAAGTTAACTTACTGTGTGATACAGTAACTTCTCCCTGGGTTTATGAAAACAAAGTCAGGTAAAAATTTCAACCAAGTCAAGTCCAAATTTCAACCAAGTCAAGTCAAAATTTCGAATGGCAATAAGTTAATTTTGTGTCTATACCAAAAACTTAGAATAAGTCTTTGAAACCCATTTCAGTTGACAGCGACTCGTTTCAAGACTAATTCTGACCTCCATGCACTTTTTTTCTGTGATTCCACGCAAATATGTACTCAGAAAAAAGGGCGCGAGTTGCTATGGTAACGGTGACAGCGTGGCAGCTGTATAAAGCCGCGGGTTAAATTATGTGTTTGTCGGGTTGTGCACTTGGATCCCAGGGGTTGGGCAGTTGTGCCCTGCGTAAACACGCCAACAATGGCAATAATAATGCAAAATGCCAATTGCGCTCGTGTAAAAATCTAGATGTTTTTTTTTTCTGAACGCCCCCGTTAAATTATAGGCTCATACTGTGCCAAAAGTGGTTGTGAATGTTTGAAGGATCGATCTCGCAGTAATCAGGGCTTGTTTCAAGACTACTACGTTAGTCGACTTTGAAACGGTGTATTATGCCATCCTCCATGATTATGCACAGTGAGCTATATGTTTACGATGAACTTGTGATTAAGATATCTTTGTCAACATGCTGGGGCCATAGATGAATGAATGTACGGCTGATGTGTTTTATGTTGTCATGTCGCAGTACCGATGGGACTTGTATGCATGTGTTCTTTACGGGGGATCATTATTATGTGTATAGTAGGCTTTGATATAATACCAGCCACAGGCAATACAACTCCTATAGTGTCAGCAGTTCGGGACAGGTTTTTGTTAACTCTCATAATATATTGTTTGCCTTGGCGATGTGTCGATGCTGTGCGAGTCTACTTCATTGCGGGGTCGACATCAATTCTCATTTGTGTCGACAGAAATTCGACATCATTTCTTAATATCCCCCTCCCAAAGTCCCAAGCCATTGTAATTGTTGGGACAACCACTCAACTTGCTCAAAGTTTCTCACGAAACTTGGCCGTCAATTTCTGAGTCAATGTGTCGAGCAGAATCTGTTGTCGATGGAGAGGTTTTGTCGTACACAGGGGGAGTTTCTCGTACTAATTTCCACCACTGTATACAGGCATTCGTTGAAATGTTCAAGTTCAATTTCGACTTTCTCTAGACTTGAAATCAGATCTGATATTTGCCTGTAATGCGATCGTCATGTCAAGGACGTTGATTTGTAAGAGTTGGGGACAAAACTGTTCCCACGCATTCAAGAACAATAAAATCCAGAAATCCTGTAGTAGCACGAGTTCAAACAAATTACCGAGTTGAACTGTGAGGCAAAATCATACACATTTAATACCTTATTTTGGCGGGAAATGTCCGAATGTTTTAAGTCATTCAAACAATAACTGAAGAATTATAATAATTGATAGTTGTGAGAAGAAAAAGTATCGAAGTATAAGTATCGAAGTCCACTTTGGGCACAAATTCGAACTACACACTCTCTGATTTCATAATTCTCAACGCAAGATTCTGCCAACTTCATTTGATGTTGGCGTATGTCTCCTCTATATTACAAGAATGGACAGTCACGCCCATATCATGAGTATTCGGTTACAAAACCAAAATACCATCCCCTACAGCATGTTGTTTGATCCGATTAGTTTAAAATATCGCTACTGCAGTACACCCACCGCCCACACAAAACAGAAACTGTATATCACAATTCAGGAAATATAAATGTACAGGGTTTTTCCTCATGTACTTTCGAAAGTCTTGCAAAAAGAAAGCAAGTTAGTAAAGTCTGTATTTTTGTTTTTTACAAACACGCAAACGAAACTGAATCAGACCCATTTGATACAACACTCGCCCTAGATTTAGAATTATATGGAGCATGCGTATAAACAGTCACTCCGGTTTGTTGAGTCAAAAGTAGCAGGATTCTTGTATAAACACGGTAACTATGGCAATCTAGATCACGGCGACAGGCGAAGGTAATTGGGCCTATATGCTATTGTGCCATTGACTCGTTGCGTGAACTTGACCTTAAAGTTCAAAGTGAGGGGAGGACACACGCAGCGACACGCCCACTCAGATCGTCTGCTAGATCTCTCCTTGTTATCACTGCTTGCGGTTGTGTTGTTTTTATAATTTGGGCTGTGTGCTATCTTGAAGGTTTGCAAGACAGGGAGAGCAACTTGCTTAAGAGTCATTAAAGATATTTAAATATCAATATTGAAGCTACATAATGGGAATTGCAGTACCCTGATATTAATGTGCACCATCCTTACATTTACACACTGTGGACTTCGGCACAATGGACGTCCACATAATGCATAATCCCAGGACGTTATGTGGACTCGCACACGTCCACATAATGTTTTCACGAAATAGAAAATGGCGGTTTTATCCATGCAAGTAAACATGGAGATAATTTTCAATGTGCCTTTATCCGTCGAAAATTGAACTTTGTTCGGTCCAAGTTCCACCAGCATGAAAAAGATTGATACAATTCAAATCCCAAATGGATTGAAACATTCAATTTGTTCAGTGCACGGGAACAAATAATCGAAAGTCCAATAAAATTATGTATGTGAAACATTGACTATGTGCGTAAAAAGTAATTTGTAAGTAGAGCAGTGGATATATAGGTTAATTATAAACTTATGTCGAGCAAGCTACACAGCTCCAGACCAGTAGAAATTAGAAACTCGGTAAAACAAAATAAAATATCGGTGAAATAAATTAATGCTCGTGCGAGCGATGGAACTTGATCTTGAAAGTAGGGGGATGTAAAGTATCATATTCATAATACCATGCTGTTTGATATTTGGTATAATACCAAAGACTGACATTCATCAAAGTCATTACCCTGACAGTCAACAGCTGTCATGTATATACGATATCACACTGATGAGCGATAGGAATGCAGCCGGGCTTGCTATAGCATGCAGACGGATGCTTTCCACTGCTTTCAAGTGCAACAGAACTCCGTTTACATGTGCTTTAGCAATATACTTGCCGGTATTTTCATTTCGAGTTCTAGTCTAGTTCAATGTTGATCCGAATATACAGACATTTCCAATCAATTTGTGTAGTCGGGCAAACATACATTCATGTGTATGTTGTTGAACATGACTTGTGCTGGTATGATAATGAAGGCATTATTATGTAGTACTCAATACTCGCCATCTGTCGCGTCTTAAAGGTAGTATCATACAGAAATGTTCACAGATTTACGTATAACTTACAGGGTATCAAGATGGTGGTGGTAAATATACCGTTAAAATGTTTTTGTCTGAAATGGTGTATTTATCCAGAAATGAGTAAAACAAGGACCGAAAATCTTTTTGATCTTTTAAAGTTTTCTCAAAAAGTGGGCACCATATGGGACTGAAATTTTCACTGATTACTTTTACTGTATCTTCCTTGATATTTTTGCCCACGAATCTATATTTCTTTGACAAAAACCAAAGTATGATACTACCTTTAAAGGGAGATGATCGTAATAAGTTCTCCCAGTGAGAGAAGGCGCCCTCTTGTGCCTAAACAAGGCAAGGAGTTCAATAAACTTCGACCATTTTTGAAAACGATGCACACTTATACTTTGCTGTTCAATTTTTTAAAATCCTATATTACATAGCAAATTTGAGGCCGCGTTATGGCAGCAAGTTTTGTCTTTGGTTGACCATCTTCCCAGGGTACAAGCTGGGGCCAATTTCACGGCCCTGCTTAGTACAGAAATTTGCTAAGCATGACATTTCTGTCTTCATAAATGCAGGATTAACGACCAAATTTCCATGTGTTGTGCATCACTTACAATTGTTCTTTGGCTGTTGTTCACTGACCATGAATATCAAATGGAATTTTCAATGTGGTTTGTTTTATTGGACAAGCCATTTTTAGTGCTAAGCATTTTGTGTGTGTGCTGAGCAGCTCCATGAAATTGGTCCCTTACCTTTCTGCACTGGGCACACCCATTGTGTCTATACAATTATGCGGTTAACGTGCACAATAGAATATGAAATTGCATTATGTCATTTGAATGTTGCAAGTATCATGCATGACAGCGCATAGGCTATACATATAGTTCTCCATCGTATTGAACATACAATATGATTGTTTCCTTGACCTTGTAGTCAATTGTATTCATTCTTTCCAATATACCATCTGTTTCATGAATTGTACATACACAAATTATGCTTGAAATACACTATACTATAATGCACGCATAAAATCATAATACACGCGTTACACATGACATTCCTATTGTTGTTTCAATCTACAGCACACGCTATTAATTTTTCACGTCTTTCAACGCGACTGATGTTTAATTATAATATAGAATATTGCCCACGAAGTCTGGAGAAACATTGTATCTGTGAAGCACCCATATTTTGGAAACATTGAAGTTGTCCTTGGTTTTTGTATTAATTAGGACATACAAACAAATAAATGGAAAAATAAAGCAAGTTTATGAAAAAAAGTACCAGCACCCCCCAGTTGCGAAAATACAACCTATAAATCACATTCAAGTGACTCTCCAAAATGCTGCTAATAACGAGAAACGTCGAAAAGACAAACAAACAAACACCACTGAGACAACAAAAACGGCAACAACAGCAACAATTAACAACAATAACAACAACAACAAAACAGCAGCATCAACAGCAGCAACAACAACGACCAATTAAAATCGAAACACATGCATGCTTGTAACATTTTACCGTTACCTACAAAATTTACGGCAAGTTCGAATTTTACTCATGGTAAGAGAAAAATATCTGGGAAGAGTTCCATTATACACGGACAATGACACAAACCATGTTTAGATTCTTATAGTGGCCTATATACCATATAATTATAGACCTTTATGCTTATACACTCTGACAGTTCACTTTAGTTAAGGGAATTAGGTCCCGGTTAACCAGTGTGAAAACGTAACCATGAGGGAGCATTCAAATCCATTAGAAAACACTAAATATTCTTTAGTTCAGTCCCATAGGGTTTGTGCACGGGGTGTCAAGTGAGTTGTCCGTGGATGAAACTCTTTCCCTATAATGGAAAACCGAATGAAATGATGCAGTCTGAATTGGTATAAATACTCACCAAGGTTAACTTCCTCCGGCATGGTGGCAGCACTGTCTGTGGTTGTAATAATAGTCCAACTTTAACTTCTCTCAAATCCTGTAATATTAACACCAAAATTCCTTGATGGTTACAATCAGTAACGCTACCAAACGGGCTGGTTTTAGGCCTATACTTCAGTAATGCTTTTGCATATAGTACCCATACACTAACTCGGGGTTCTAGTAGTAGTAGTAGCTAGACTTCGGTTTTGTACAGATGTGATCCGAATCGATTTTCCCGACTGACTACCGCGGTATAGTATTTCCCCTCACTCAATCCACCGTGAGTTACAAATCATTTGTCAGTCTACCACGCAGCTAAGCCCCCGTGACTTCTTCTCAGTTGTCCCCCATTCAGTGAATTGAATTACGTCGCGATGTATAAAGGTCGCCGAGTCCAAAGACTAAACACTGAAAGCCACCACAAAAAAATTCGGTCTAGTCAAACACACTAGGACAAATAATATAAGAACTAGTGCTGCGGTTTTTGCTGCATTACTACTGTTCAATGGTTAAATACAGGAAGATTTAACCATGATTAAAAGTACTCACCGTATACAACGCTCAGAAATTGTCACTTGTTAAACAGTGAAATTGACTGATAGAACAGTTTGCTGACTAATGTTGGCACGGAGTCACTACAAATTAATGAGAATGGTTATGAAGTGTTGCCGTTTCCCCTCCGAAAGTGAATGAATCCCCCCTGCTGATGATCGAGTTATGAAAAATGGAACAGTCCGTAACACCTGAGTCGGTTCGCTTCACACTCGCATGCGATGAACGTGTGAATGAGTACGGTTCTTTACAGGTAGGCCTACTACGGATTCGTTTGTGCACTGCCGGTCCTAAACAATTCACTTCTATGAAATGTTATAGTCTCTCCTTTTTACTACACGGTGAACACGTCATAAAATCAACACGGGGTATTTGTATTGGTAAGGCACGGTTGGTTTTCAAAAAACCCCTTCCTTGATCTATGTATACGTGTATGCAGATTGTGTCAACGGGGCTGCATAAATTCCCACATTTTGAAAACTTGCAAAGTTGGAAGTGCAACATTAAAACAGTACTGAATAGCAAGGAATGACGTCTGTGGGTTCGATTTCACGAAGTCCTACGATCGATCGTAACTCAAGTTACGAAGGATAACCCATCTTATCCCACGTACGTAGGGCTGCAATGCATCATATACGCCTCATACGATTAATAAGTTACGATGAGTTTGGTGAAATCGACCCCTGGTCGCATGTTTTATTTTCGGTTTAAAACGAGATGAGATTTTGAGTAAATTATATACGGATGAAAATAATTCTGAAAATCCGAAAAAAATTGAGAACGTTTTCTGGGAATGCCTTCTTGATGAAAGGAACTTCTGACTTTTGAAGCGTTAACACGAATAAGAAAATTTGCTAGGATCGAAACGTCAGGTCCTCATAATATTTTAAGCAATCATATTTCAATGCAAGTAATGAACGATTGCAAATTGCCCATAAACCAAAATAACCAAAAATTTTCAAGCAAATCAAGATTTAGTGTCTTTTCCAAAGATCGTTCGTCCGAACGATTTTTGGAACAAACATAAGTAAACTATTCTTCGTGCTTTATAAGAAAAAATCGAGTCGAGTTTTCGCTATTTTCTCGTGACTCAGATGTCCGATTGAGCTCAAATTTTCACAGGTTTATTATTTATTTTCATGTACATGTTTGATCAGACAAAGTATGAGTGCAGTCCTGTGACCTTTATCAATCATGTATTGTACCTTTACTGGAGGGCCTAACGTTTCGAGCGTTCTCCTTTTAGCCTATGAGTAAATTACTTGTGCGATTTAGAGTTGTTAGATACTAGTATATGAATGTTAGCTTGTTCCGACTATTAATGTACACAGTGAGGAATTATGTCATCTCGGGTTGATTACATGTCAAATGAAACAAAAGTGAATAGCGCCCTCTCGCGCTGACTATTGTTTTGTGTCTAACAAGTAACAGTCCGAGCATCTGTTTGTTTGATTTGGCTTGAACTTTGGGAAGTAAACATAATTTGTAATTAATTCCCAAACAAGGCCTGATGTCCTATACAATCTATACAGTGGGGCTTGTATATAGCTTTACTGAGAATATATCATCCTAATCTAGAGAAAATAATGTCATAAATTGAAAGGATTTACAAATGATTCGTCATGTTTGCAGGGTTCGACATTTTATACCGAATTCGTAAATTGCTTGCTCCGTGCATGGCAGTGACAGTACGTGTATTCCCTATCATGACGTATTGGTTATAATTATACCGGGTCAATGGGTCGAGACGATTTCCCCTAAATCCGATAACACTTATTGTACTGAGCAGCGGCGTAGCTAGGATTTTTTCAGCAGGGGGGCACTGGGGGGGCCTTGGAATTTTGTGGGGGGGCACCCAGAATTTTTTCAAAACTGGAGATTTGCAAAATATGAGAAATGCGGGGCGGATCCAGCGGGCGTCGGGCAACCTTTTCTTCAAGCAAAAAAAAAAAAAAAAAAAAAGGGAAACAGAAAGACTCAAAAGGAGCTGAAAAAGAGGGGGAAGACAACATTAGCTAGCTTTGATCGCCCCGAAACGCATCCGTCGCTATTGAATTAGCGTATTTTATTTCCACGCTCCTTGGAAATCACGGATAAGCGCGAAAGCCTTGCGGCCGGGGTCCAGGGCCCGCTTAAGGGGCCTGGAAGCTCACGGGGTTTTAGATATTCTTTGGTGCAATCTGAGCCTTATTTTGGAAGCAATTGTTCCGATAAATGTATCCATTTATTTTTATAACTACTTCATTATTTCTTTTTAATCCAACACTCTTGAGCGGGAGAAATTCAATCTGGGGACAAGACTAACTAGCCAAACCAGACAAAATGGCAGATGGGCTGTTTTGAAGTTCGCAACCGTAAGCGCGTAAGAAAATTGCATTTTTACACCGAAATGTTGCACAGATTTCTTCACTGTAGGGTTTTAAGGGCTCAGGAACATTTGCTGATAGTAAAAAATATCATTTTAGAACAGTAAAAGCTGTTAAGTTGTTTTTATTTCCTTTATAGAAATCTTGCCCTACAGATAACGCTTATTTTTTTTTCTAAACCCACGATTTTTTGTGGGGGGGCACCTGGGGGGGCACGCCGAATTTGTGGGGGGGCACGTGCCCCCCCAGGCCCCCCCGTAGCTACGCCGCTGGTACTGAGTAGTTACACTTTGAACAAGTAGGCTCGGAGTTGAACATGCTGGTGGCGTGCCATACACAATACATATAATATTCCACTATCTGCCATAGGCCTATATAATATGATGAAGTTTACTTACTCGAAGTTACCGTGCGTTGTGTGCGTTTGAACGCCTCCTGCATAGATATGGAGAACTGCAAATAATCCTCTCAATGGACTGACGGTTTGAAGCAAACAACTGACTAATCCAAGAGTTCTTGATCCCTGTAAGTGCCTTTTTGATATGTTAAACAACTTAAGACTTAAAGAGAGTATCATACTTTGGTAAGACACCAAAACAGAAATGTTCACAGACTTTTCCTACCTCCATGGTATAACTTACAGGGTATGAAGATGATGGTGGTAGAACTGACATACAGTTAAAATTGTTCCGCCTGAAATGGTATATTTATCCAGAAATGAGGAAAACAACGACCGAAAATCTTTTTGATCTTTTAAAAGATCAAAAATAAAAGAGAAAAGACTTAAGAAATACTGTGGCCGTTTTACACTATTTTCTCAAAAAGTGGGCAACGTATGGGACTGAAATTTTCACAGATGACTGTGACTGTATCTTCCTTGATATTTTTGCCCATGATCTGTACTTCTTTGACAAAAACCAATGCATGATACTACCTTTAAGACTTAAAGATTTACTGGTCTACACATCTATTTTCGTAGACGTTACTCAAGGCGCTGCTATAGCTCTATAATGCCAGCTCAAGGTCATCCTATGGTGTTTCCACGGTCAGTGCTCTCCTGAGTGAGCATCCTGGCCTTCAGCAAAGCCATTCTTTTTATCTTGACGAAACGACCAAGGCTAAGATTCCAAGCCGAGCGAAAACTCAATTATAGAAATTACTCCGTTCAGCCCGTCAATTCAACCGCGTGAATTTAATTGTATACCGTTTGATTCTGATGACGTTGAAGGTCTTAAGGGCTTTTTATATTGTGAAGACTGAGGCAGTTTAGTGGTATTGAGTCAGGTCAGGGGGAGAAGCACCTGCGTAATTATTGAACATAAAATAGCCTATGGATTCTTCCTCACGTATATAATACATGTATACTTGGAAATGAAGGAATGATCCGGCGTTGGGGGCGCTATGCAAATTAATTCTCGCGCCGTGATGAACATGTGTCGTAATAAATGTACATGTATTCTGAGTGTTGTCTTATAGAGCATTTACGAAATCAGGCTTGAGGCTAGGCTTGGGACTTATTTCGCTATACCGATATTATTTTGAGGCCCACAGAACGAAATGAAGGGACTGAGCCACATGATGAACCCGAAGAATGGCTCCAGCTGCGTCGTATATCTCAAGCCCTTCATTATTTTTGGTAATAACATCCACAAAATGACGGTGTTTTAAGAATAAATCCCAAGCCGAGCCTCAAGCCTCATTATTTTCGTAAAAGCCCATAAAGTCCTCAATTTATCTGAAGCACCTTATTCCCCATTCCTATAATCATACAGTGGCCGATAGGTCTACACGATATACTAAGCCTAATCTTACTCCGCCGAGCAATTAAGATTGATTCACGATTTAAGATAAATCGTAGTTCTTCGTCAAATTGACCACATAAGTCATAAAACGTCGTCACCCTTGTCGGCCTATACTACCTCAAATTTGAACTTTTGAGGATCATTCACAACGTCGGTATAATTGTCCACCATGATGATTGTCATTCGTGAACACGATTAATAAGGCTCGTCAGTCCCACAAAATCATGACGGTTTCTTCATCGTCGGAAATGAAATTGTCAGCGAGTATCCGAAGCCCCTTTGGCCCGGTTACTGCTGCTGTGCGACCGCCTGTATTTCTCACTCCGTCCCGCTACCTCCTCGCACACCGACCGTGAAATTCTCACCAACCATAGGGGTTTATTATCGATTAATTGCTACCTACGGGACGCATCTTGAGTTTGGCATTTCCAACCGACCCTGTGTCCCCCGGTTTTAACCTATTATAAGTTACGGTGAGAATGAAAAAAGGTTAACTTACAGTTCAAACAGGTTTATACCCCGCTGGCAACCTCAATATATCAGAGGGACTTTGTCCCAATTTTTGTCCATAATAAGGCCATATCCTCCCGAGATTTGCAACCTCATTATGTTTATAGAGGGAATTTGTCCCAAATTTTGTTCGCCTTCAAGCTCAATTTTCTCTCGATGTGGAAGAAGATATATTCAAGGGAGATTGTTTCGAAAGTTCGACATTTTTTTTTTAGCGTCTTCTGACCCTTTGCGTGAAGGTAATTTTTGCTGCACGAAATAGTACCTAGTCGCTTTCAGAAAGGAACATAATGGGTCTGGAAAGTGTCATTAATGTTTCATTTTAAAGGATTTCTGTATTGATCTCATTTAAAGATAAATATAACAGTTCTTTGTTCACTTTTCAATGACTTTAATTTCAGTCAGTTCCCCTTGTGGTTATTTGATGATTGTATTAATTAAAAAGTCGTATTCTCTTTGAGTGATCCCCATGTATTGTTCTCCGAGGTTGCAACATTGCTGCGCGTATCGATGAAAATAATGATCCTTGGGGTATGGCGGTGTGTGCGTGTTTCATGGCTTCTGCCAGCCAAACAAAGAAAGATGATAGACTATTTGGTACACCACCAACGTAGGGCTGGATAACTCAGTTGGTAGAGCGCATACGGTATTCAGGAGGTCGCCGGTTCGAATCCCGCTCCAGTCAATTTTGTCTTTGTCACTTTTCAATAAATATAATACAATTCAAATGAAGTCCCGTAATCTAACAGTCTCTATCCGTTCTTATGCGGCTGATTTTAAAGGCTATTTCCTGACATTTAAGAACAATTATATAATAAGAGGGCATCAGATGGTCATTCATTAATTGAATGACTGTGAACGGAGATACTATCACTCCCGTGATTGGTAATTGCTAGCTTGGTCGAGCAACGTGTGATGAGATTTGAAGCCCGAGTCATTTATAGCAAGGGGTTCGGGTTATCACGCAAGCTATACACGGCAGGAATTAACGGGATTAAGCACGCTGGATTTCTCGCCCTTAAACTCATTAAATTTGCCATCTAATCGCGTGTCGTCTTATTTTCTGAACGTAATGTCTTTTGGAGACTGAGCACAATAGGTTGAATAATTATGTCTCAACAGGGAAATTGTAAAGGTGTATAGGTCTCCACAAGGTTTTCACAAAACTAATATTTGGAGTTAACTCAAACAGGAGGTTATTTCCAAGGTTTACTTATCCGTCACAAGGAGAATTATTTTATAGAAGGGATGTTCGCTAGAAATTCTGTCTTGATAAAAACAGGATTACAACCAAAATTCGATGTGTTGTGTATCACTTGTGATTGTAATTGCTCTTTGGCTGTTGTTCGCTGATGACCATGTATATGAAGTGGATTTTGTTAATGGTGGTCCGTTTTATTGTGCAAGACATTTTGTGCTGAGCAATTTTGTTGTACTTAACATCTCCATGAAATTGGCCCAGCTTCAGTGGGGCCAGTAGAATAATTTTACCCGTGAGATATCGTGTCGTCGTGCATGTAGGCCAATTACTATAAATCATACCTCAATCCTCTTATGATACAGGTCAGTGGAGATCAGTGGCCCAGTAAAATGGTTCCCCGACTCAAGTAGGCCGGTGTAATAGCGCCCTCTTGTGTTTCCACCGTTGACGTCAAAATTGACAATTTTCTGATTGCCTATAGACCTTTCTTTTGTTTATAAACATTGGCTGCTGGTTGGCATGGGCGGCCAAATGTTGCAAATCATTTCGTCTTCTCGAAAGACGGCGTGACCACATTCAACATTTTTGAAAACTTTCCATAGCTGTACAAAATACATGCCATCATTGCTTGTGTTGTTTTCATTACATTCAGCAATATATTTAATGTTTATGAAACGTTGTGTACAAATTGGGTAAAATATGTGGTAATTTTTTATGCCTGGCTTTGATGGCTCGCTATAGTTTCCGCCATGCTGGTAGGCAAAAACTCGGTCTGTGACGTTGCAAAAGAAAGGTCTATATAGTGCCTACAACTAGCTATACAGACACTGATATCTACTATGGAGATCAGTGATATAGAATGATTGTGGAAAAGTCATTCTATTGACTTGAATATGAAGTCGAGTCACGGTAACGGATGTGGACTTTTTTGATAGGATAGGTTGTCCGGTGTGGCGGTCTCAGCTGTCTTCTGGTCTCAGCTGTCCCCTTACCAATGTGGTACAATACGTCATGTCATCTCAGTGCATGCTCAGGCTCCAGCTCTGACATCCATGTGCTGAAAATGCAGGTTGTGGATTTTCATTGAAGCTGAAGCTCTGTTTTCCTTTTCAAACCAGAGAATCTACTTCAGAACCGCAGCCAAAAGTCTCTATTTTGTTACCCGTTATTTTAGAATGGATTCACGAAATGGAGCCGGAGCCTGAAACGGAGCCCGAGCCTCCGTTTCGTAAACGCCCATAGTGTAGACCTAATGGCTTTCGCCGTTTTACTTTACATTTTGGAATTCCTCGCTCAGTGTCACTGAGATATATCGCGCATGATGCTAACAGATGATCTTGCATTGATGCTCGTTGACATCTAGCAATGGTAGTTGATGTATTGTACATCAGAGCTTGCTCATGTTTAATTCTATATCTGGCTTTTCTCAACATAATATGCAATATGAAATGATGGATTGCCACTATATACCCATTGTTCGCTATTATATTAAAACGAAGCCAAAGTGCAACTTGCACCAGTCCCCCGGGAGTTAATTTTGCTCCATCGTCCACCGTTGACGTTTAATGCTACATGTACTTGACGGTTTATATACTACTACACCCATTGTTCGTTATTAATGCTGCCAAAGTGCGACTTGCACCAGTCCCTCGGGAGTTAATTTTGCTCCATCATCCACCGTTGACGTTTAGTGCTACTGGACGTTTTCGCTAATCCCCACGGTACATTTCACAATTAATTTGTTGACCCGTACTGTCAGGAATCTCCGAGGCGTGCATTGACACCCAACAAGATGCATGTACATTGAACTAGCTGTTAAATGAAGCGCTAAGGCGACTTAAAGCGAGTCTACTGAGACCACAAGAAGACCTGTGATGTGTTCACTGTATAACGCGCACTGTTTTCTGCATTGAGCTCTCTCGTGTAGCTGGAAATGTATTAAGGTAAATCCACGCACTGACGCAAGCCCGGATTCCCCGGATCAAAATTGCGACATGTGAACATTCATACTCATCAAAGCGTATTAAGTACATCCCATGCTGTCAACTTGGAAGTGTCATCAAAAAGACGCATGTTGCATGCATGTTGTAACAAATCGCCTACACCATGTTCTGCCGATAGCGCTTGTAACGCACACTGGTTGTAACTTCTTGCATCCGAGTCGTGTCCGTTCCTGCTTCATCTCAATCAGGGCATCAGGGGGTAAGCTCAGCTTCCGTTCCTTTTTCTTCCCTTGTGATAAGAAACACGACGCGTACAGGGGCCAATTTCACAGCCCTGCTTAGCACATAAATTTGCTAAGCATGACATTTCAGTCTTAATATAAACAGGGTTATCAACCAAATGGTTTTTTGTATCACTTGGGATTGTTGACTGACCATGAACATCAAATGAAATTTGTAACAGTGTGGCTTGTTTTATTGGGCAAGATATTTTTGTGCTAAGCAAAATGTTTGTGCTTAGCAGCGCCGTGAAATTGCCCCATGTCTACCTTGTTAAAAGGATAGAACATCGAAGCAGCTGTTAGTGAATTATGCGCAGACATATTGATAAAGGAAACTGCAATAATAATGCAAGTTATCGTTCCAGTTGTCACAGTGCCATATAGCTACAGGAACGATGTAGTTGTTATATCCCTACACTGCATGCTATCAGTTCGTGATTATTACACGTTTCCATGGCAATGGTCGAGCCTCACTCTTCTTTTTTTAATTGAAAAAAAAAAACGGTCGACGAGGTCCCTTGTTGCCATGGTGAGCCCCTTGTTGCTATGGCGATGCCTCACACATAATGTATGACATGACCAAGATATTTATCTACCGTTTTCTCTTACCAATTAAAGCGAAACTAATATAAATTTTACATTTTTTTCTAGTATAATGTTGATATCTTGTTTACCTTTATTTTCATTTATTTATCTGTGTATTTGTATGTATTCATCTATTTCTGTCTTTGAGCAACCGTATACGTATACAAAGCCATGATGTATGCATTCCGTGCAATAACTATTTGCCATTTTCAGAAATTTAAATTCTTAAAGGTATACAGTACCATGATACCGAAACAGAAATCTTTACGTATTTACCTATAACTAACAAGGTATAAGGATAGTGATGGTAGAAACATATAACTCAGTGTTGAAATCTTTCTGTCTGAAATGCTGTATTTATCAAGAAAAAGAGCAAAACCAATTGACCCAAAACAATTTTGATCTCAAAAAGTTCAAATCTCCTTTGACAAGACTTGAAAAATTCCGCAGCGGTTTTTCACTGTTTCCTCAAAAAGTGGACACCGTATGGGACTGGAAATTTCACAGATGACTGACTGTTACTGTATCTTCCGATGATAGTTTGAATCTGCATTTCTTTGACAAAAGTATGATAATTATTGCCTTTAAATGAGGGTAGATTTTTCTCGTTGCTTATTCTAGCAGTTTGATATTTCTTCCACTGCTAGCTGAGTGTTACACCTATGTATTTCCGATATGCATTAGGATTTAGAAGTATTTTTCGCATAATTTGGACCCTCCTTAAAATGGTTAATTATTGTATCCTTTGAAATCACTGTCACAACGAAGAAAAAACGCATTGACATCGCCATATACATTAAAACACGACCATTAATTATAAATAGGCCTACTTCTTTCTAATGGATGAGCGTATTAACATGAAAACACAAAAGCTAAACCCTGCCCCGGGCCCTGGTTAGAAATATTTGATGGCCATTAACTGGTCACCGTTCATTTTCTGCACAAGATAAATTCATCACTTTTCAATAATAATGTACAGGGTTCCTTTCAGCTACCTACATGTACATGCATTGAATTAGTATGGTTGCGTGACGGTATAAGAGGAATACAGCATGCCTACATGCAGGTGGGGAAATTATTGTCCTGCAAAAAAACTCTAAAAATAGGGGAGTTTTTTTCCGTTCTTTTCTGGATATGCAGGTCAACCCCATTTCAATTGTCATCGTAGAATCGGTTAGACAATGACATTATTGGTAAAATATGAAATTGCGGATTTTTTTTCCAGGTTGTGTTGTTTTTTGTGAAATCCTGGGGAAAATACTGAATTTGAATCTTTTAAGTGATGACGGAATTACTACGTCAGTCCGTGAATATTTTTCATATTCGTTAATGTTTTGATGGACAAAACCTGAGGAATTTGTCGTTGACATCAATATTATTGTTGTGCTCTGGTTTATGACTTCTGCATGTTCTGCTTATAGGCCTAGACTGATTCCTGCGGCGTATTTTGACATGGGCATTTATTAAGGTACATGTACATAATACATAAAGCACAGCGTATATGGAGAATCGGTAATTAATTAATCATATATTAGTTATGAGAATCGATGATTAATTGATTACCAATAACCGAATCGGAAATTAACCAATAATCGATAAATGATCAATCATCAGTATTTGAATCGATAGTCAATCAATTGTCAGTAATAAAATCGGTAGGCCTAATCAATCAATTATCAGAAATTGAATCGGTAACTGATCAATTTTCACTACAGTTATTGAATCAGTAAGTTATCAATTATCAGTATTTGAATCGGTAACTAATCAATTATCAGTAACAAAATCGGTAACTATCGGAAATTGAATCGGTAGCTTATCAAATCAGAAATTGAATCGGTAGCTTATCAATTATCAGTATTTGAATCGGTAGTCAATCAATTATCAGTCTTTGAATCAGTTACGAATCGATTATCAGTATATTGAATCGATAATCATTCAATTATGCACGAGATGGACCTGGCATCTCACTATGACACAAATGATTCAAAATTTCAATAGTAAAACCTAATGCACACAACAATCGCCCTGTCAGCAGTAATATTAAAAACATGTTTGTCATGGAAACCGAGGAGTAAAATATTCATACCTGTAGGAATGCTGTCATTGAAAAAAAAGAAGAAGAAAATAATGAACTAGACATTTGAAATTTGCATCATGGTAATTAAGTTAAATATGTACAGGAATGGCAGTTCATTGAAATGATGGCAACTGTTATATACCGTATAGCGGGCCTAGGAATAGATGGACGTCGTGAATAATGAAATGACCCTCAGTCAATTTCACACATTTTGAGAAACCTTAAAAGCGCCTCCCTGCGTCCAATCTGTTGCCATGGAAACGCTGTGAAGAAGACAAATAGGAGAGAGAGAGTGAAATAAGGAGGACAGATGAATTAAGTGGATATCGAGTTGATGCATGCTTTTATGTCGTATCAACTCAGGGTATGGCACATTTCAGAGACCTGGCCTGGGATGTCAAATGGACCGTCCCCTGTGGTCCATCTAGAATAAATCTGATATCTACTTAAAGCTGGATTATACATACACGCGGATTTATGCAGTTTAAAGGTAATATCATACTTTGGTTTTTGTCAAAGAAATGCAGATTCGTGGGCAAAAATATCAAGGAAGATAGAGGCACAGTCATGTGTGAAAATTTCAGTCCCATACGGTGCCCGCTTTTTGAGAAAAATGTGAAAAACGGCCACAGTATTTCTGAAGTCTTTTCTCTTTTATTTTTGATCTTTAAAAGATTTTGAAACCAAAATAAGACTTGCCATTCAATATCTGTCAGTTTATTTTTTATGCATGAAGGCAATAAAATAACCTGACTGAAAAGTACTGCAGGAACACTTTAAGCTACATTTTACACTTCCGAAACCATCTCAAACTCCCCGGGATTACCAACACTGTGTACTTCTTTGTACAACATCTGAGTACAACATCTTTTGACATTTGATAGCAATGCATAATTTAACACAAAGTAGTACTAATTGTCGGTAAAGTAACTGTCTAAAACACCAATGTAAAGGTTAACATAACACTTTAGGATTAAGAATTAACGGTATACTGTTGTAGCGTGGTGTTACGTGGGTTGTATACTGGGGCCAATTTCATAGAGCTGCTTAGCACGAAAATTTGCTAAGCATGATATTTCTGTCTTAATAAAAACAGGGTTAACAACCAAATGTCCACGTGTTGTGTATCACCTGTTGTTGTTCTTTTGCTGTTGTTCGCTGACCAAGAATATTAAATAGAATTTTCAATGGTGGTTTGTTTTATTGGGCGACATATTTTTGTGCTTAGCAAATGTTTGTGCTTAACAGTTTTATGAAATTGGCCCCTGTAGACTTGACGTGCAGTTGGTGTATGTACTACTACGCCTAACAGTAGAAATACAACAGGCTACATGATGTTTTTCATCTCTGCTTCCGTGTTATTTTGCTAACCCCTACTCGATCTATTATAGCACTGTGGAGTATTGGATGCATGACTTGTACACATCGTGTATTACACACAGTTATATGCCCTTATCAGGAAGCAATATTTTATTTCCACAACCAGTCCTGTATACTATAATAATACATTTCCATGACAACCGTATATGCAGTTCTCCGTTCTCTATAATTTTATGAAAGGGTCGAATATGGAAGCACTGTATTGGGAGGTTGCAGCATTTACGCGTTGCTGTGTGTATTGTTGCATAATAATTATGTTTGCATGATGCTTAAAGGTATTATCATACTTTAGTAGCATGAAACAGAAATCTTCACAGAATTACCTATAACTTGCAGGGTATAAAGATGGTGATGGTAAAAACATACTGTTAAATTTTGTTCTGTCTGAAATGCTGTATTTATACAGAAAATAGTAAAACAGTGACCAAAATCAATTTTGATCTTTTAAAGATCAAAAATTACGGTGAAACGACTTAAGAAATACTGTGGGCGTTTTTCACAAAAAAGTGGGCTCCGTATGGGACGGAACATTTTCATAGATGACTGTTATTGTATCTTCCTTGTTCTTTTGCCCATGAATCTGCATTTCTTTGACAAAAAGCAAAGTATGATTATATTACCTTTAAGGTTCTTGAAGCTTTACTCGTCTCTCATTCTAAATGTTGAGACAGACTATTATACCATTGATTAAAAGCTTTCTTAAAATTTTAAGAGCGCATTGTCTTTTCCATTCTTTTCTGTGCTGAACAATACATAATGCATAACTATGATAACTCTTTTATAGTTATTACATCCCTTATACGACTACAACCAAGTATAATGTGCTCTTCCCCGTACACACAAGTCATTAGGGGCCTAGACATAATGATATTCATCGCTTTGAATATGTGTTATAATGTGATTGCCCCAAAATGTTCCGTACATGCTTGCCAATACGCGATGATGAAAACGGAACTTCATTCATGTACTCTCGCTTCCTCAGTCTTAAAGGTATATTACATGATCGGTATAAAAGTCACAGAATAGCACCCACACTTTGTCTAATCCAGCATGTGCATGAAATGCTAAGCCTGTGAAAACTTTGAGTTCAATCGGACATCTGAGTCACGAATAAATAACGAAAAAACCGACTCAATTTTCCTTCTAAAACATATAGAATGGTTTGATCTTACCCCGAGATCAAAATTGTTTTCGGTCGTTGTTTTACTAATTTCTGGATAAATACAGCATTTCAGCTGGAAATATTTTAACGGTATGTTTCTAATTCTACCAGCACCATCTTCATACGTAAATCTGTGAACATTTCTGTTTGGGTGTGTTACCAATCCTGTACTGTACCTTTAAATACCACATATTCAAATCATAATGTCATTTTGAATGTTAGTTTTGGATGGTTTTGGGACCACAGAGCAAGTATGTACTGCCAATGCGAGTGTTGATAATGTTGAAATAACCGACGGAGCACGCTGCTGCATTTTACCCATCATAATCCACGTAGAGTACTGGATGCATTGTATACATAGGACTGTGTTCGGAGTCGAGAGGGTTTAGGCCTATTTGATGTGGATTCGGTTAGGGCACTTGATGGCTTAAAAATAATAGTCTATGAAGACTTCGGCTTGTGTATTGGATCGGAAGGGCGTGGCGTTTTCTTTGCCGTTTGTGGGCGTATATAGCCTCGGTATCACCGGCTGGGTTGTCCGGGCATGCTCTGCAGTCCGACTGCGTTTGGAGGACCCAATTATTATGCAAAAGACGGTCAAAATACGTCACACAATGCACGCGCATGCGCAGCAAACGAAATGGGTCCGCTGTCGTGCGCGACATTTGTCGTCCGGACAGCCAGGCACGACGGGCAATTGAGCTCGTCACAAAATCGTTCATAGGCCTATTTTTTTTTTTATGAAGATTTTAAAAAGACGTTAAAAAATAATGATGTCAGAAACAAGCAGGGGCCAATTACATAAAACTGTTAGGCACAAAATGTTGCTTAGCACAAAAATGTCTCGCCCAATAAAACATTATTTAAAATTCCATTTGATATTCATGGTCAGCGAACAACAGCCACAGAACAATCACAAGTGATACACAAGACATGGACATTTGGTTGTTAACCCTGTTTTTATTAAGACAGAAATGTCATGCTTAGCAAATTTTTGTGCTCAACAGTTTTTAAGTCTTTACAGGCGTGGCGGGAGGTTTTGACCAATGGACTTGTAAGCCAGTCTACCACGTGTAATAGCTTGTGCAGTGTCAGATTATTAATTTAAATGGTTGTCGCGGTGACCTGTTGCATCATGGCGGCTCCACTGCCAAAGCTTTGTCTTGGATGGAAACGTCGTGTGGGAAATTTTACAACATGGCCGCCATTATACGATTGTTAACAGTCTTTTTCCCCCAAAAAATGTGTATCATTTTCAACATGTATTGGCGTATGTAAGTTGGCAATATCCCCTATATGAGTATGCACAGCACATAATAATGGCTCATAAAGGATGCTTGAAAACAGCCTCCTTGTAACCAAGGGTAGTCATGGTAACAGGGGAACAGTATCTTTATCACCACATGGCATTTTCATTATACTATAACGGTGGAATAATAACGCGCTGACGCATGGGAATGCATGATATTCTGTCTCCTGTGTATAAACACCATATCGATTTACTTGGACTTTATCGTTGTCATTTCCATATTAAAGCAACATGTGGCCATGATTTCATGGGTCTAGCTATAATTATGCTTACGGCAGAATTCTCCGCTTATGATATGCTCATTCTTCGCTTACAGGGTATATACGTAAGCGTCCAATTTCTGTGCTAGCTGAGTAAGCGAGAAATCCTTATACTTATCAATTTCAGAGAGCTGCTTAAGCACAAAAATTTGCTTACGCATGGAAAGTCTTCCTTGCATCTGATGTTTACTGCATTTGACTTGTATTCAGCCATTGTTTGCTGAGCAGCACATTATGCATAATGCATAACATTCACAAGGAGTTTTGGCTGGCATACTGTTTTTATTTACCAAGGTTTTTGTTGCTTAAGCAAAATAATTTTGGTGCTTAGACAGCTCTAGGAAATTGACCCCTGACCCCTGGTTGTGCGTATAAAAGGGGTCGATGAAGGGCAAGCCTAATTTGAATAATTCGTTTGATCTAACTCATGTAAATGAAATATCAAGATTTTGTTTTAACAAAATGAACACATACCTATCATTTTGACCATCAAGGGAAACAGACTGGATAAGTGTTCCGGAGGTCGCGGGTTCGAGTCCCGTTCCAGTCAATTTATCTTCATCCTTTTCATGTCTATTTTTACTACAATCACGTATTGCGATTCCCGTCATTGAAACTGAAACTTCTGACGTCATATCCTCTAGAGCTGCGTAGGTATATCTTCGGTTCAAGGAATTCCACTCGTGACATCAAATGATTTCCTGTACAAGTTTGGACATACACCGACAAAGCCATTCACGTTTAGAAGCCGGTTAATGTACAGTACACCTGATTATACATTTAATTAACATGCCGTAATGACATCCAGCCTGTTTAATCGGAAGTTAACGGCATGCATTATAATTATAGAGGATTGGTGTAGTAATCTGAACACATTATTCGAAAATGCAACTTAAAGGTAGTATTATACTTTGGTAAGAAACCAAAACAGAAATGTTCACTGATTTACGTATTATAACTTACAGTGTATGAAGATGGTGCTGGTAGAAACCTACCGTTAAAATATTTCCGCCCGAAATGGTGTATTTATCCAGAAATTAGTAAAACAACGACCGAAAATCTTGTTGATCTTTTAAAAGATCAAAAATAAAAGAGAAAAGACTTGAGAAATACTTTGGCCGTTTTCCACGATTTTCTCATAAAGTGGGCACCGTATGGGACTGAAATGTTCACAGATGACTGTTACTGTATCTTCCTTGATTTTTTTGCCCATGAATCTGTACTTCTTTGACAACAACCAAAGTATGATACTACCTTTAAATGGTTCCTGCAGTGCTTTTTAGTCAGGTTATTTTATTGCCTTCATACAGAGAATATACTGACAGATAATGAATGGCAAATCTTATTTTGGATTTTAACTAGCATTTGGTTTTCATTTGAATGGCTTTGCAAAATGGGGGATTTTCATGCATGCTCATTTGGAGAACTAACAGCAAAAGATGAAAAAACAAAAAAATGAAGAGGCAAAGTTGCCCCACAGAAATGGTTTGGCAAAAAAATTACACCACAGTTGAGTGAAAGGAACATATTCGGCACAATAAAACCCATTGAGGTGGAAAAGGTCTGTCAGAAAACCTATAAACAATCCCAACTTTTTGTGCACAAATCAATTGGGTTATATACTACTCACAGTTACCCAGATGACATCACAGTTTTGCTCATGAATATGGAAATTATAATTAACATACTAACCAAAAAACCTGTTGTTATTTGTTAACCCTGAAATAGTGTGAAACAAGTTGGTAAATCACAGGCCCCGTAAAACAGATGCTTTTTGGCACATGTTCAAGCCATAATATTCCTATTGCAGAGACCCTTTAAATTGGTCATTTTTTTGCCAATTTCAGCCCGATTTTGCTTAAATTCAACATGGTGATAGCCAAGACATGGTTGTATCATATAGCTGAACCTTGAAGTGATAAACAGTTTAATTTTAACATAATGGTTCCCGACAAAGTGTTGCGCTCTTTTGGGACATGCTGTATAGAGGATTTGTGTAATCCGAGTCCACGAAAATGCAAGGAAAAGAACTGATAGAACTGATGTAGGACTACATCGCCATGATGTTTGACGTGGGTGGGTGTGTGTGTGCTAAGGAGGGGGTGTATGACTTTAACTGCGGGGGACGTTGAGTTGTCCAGCGTAACCATTCGTTTCAAGTCACTCTGTAAAGGGTAAACACACTACTAGTTGTTCGTTATAAAGCACTAGCATGCATGCGCTACCTTTAAAAACGTTGAGTTGTCAGTAAACAAGACAAGTATCTGATGTGTTATTACTGCGATGTGTTTATTTCTGGACAAGATCAAATAAGGGCGTTAATGAGTAGAATTCTTCTTGCAGTAGGCCCCCTATGATAATGTTCTTATCATATCCTTGCCCTTTAACGAATACAAATCAAATGAAACAATTAATATAAAATGATTAGGATATACTTAACCTGTTTTGAGTACAGATATCAAAGTTTTGATTAATTATCTACCACAGAATAACAGCGGTTTGTATTTTCTAAGTCACTTATTCTTAAAGGTAGTATCATACTTTGGTTTTTATCAAAGAAATACAGATTCGTGGGCAAAAATATCAAGGACGATACAGTAACAGTCATCTGTGAAAATTTCAGTCCCATACGGTGCCCACTTTTTGAGAAAACAGTGAAAAACGGCCACGAGTATTTCTTAAGTCTTTTCTCTTTTATTTTTGATCTTTGAGAAGATCAAAAAGATTTTCGGTCATTGTTTTACTAATTTCTCATGGACACAATTGTGATGGGGATCACAATAAGTCCCTGAGCAAGGTTGTTTACCTATACTGATGCCCTTGCAGATGTGATTACAGGGCAAGATGGTCAATCTTAGTTGAGCTATACATCGACGTCTCACGGCGTCGACTCCTACGCAATGGATATAGAGCTAGCAAGTGGCACCTGGGGTCGATTTCACAAAACTCATCGTAACTTAACATCAATCGTAGGACTTATGATACATTGCAGCCCCACGTAGAAGTCGAAGGATGCGATGGGTTATCCTTCGTATCTCAAGTTACGATCGATCGTAAGGCTTCGTCACGGAGCCCTACGATCGATCGTATTTCGGGTTACGATCAAGGATAACCCATCGTATCCGACACCGTATTTTCACATGAGAAAAAATATTTATCTCAGACTGAACACAGAAAGAGGGTCTTTGATGACTTTTCTCTCAACATGCTCAACTTTTGTTCAAATGAAAAAAGCTCCAATGTCTGACGTCACGAAATCACACAAATTTGTCTGCTGCCCCCATTGACGAAATTCAAAGAATCTGAATTTTGGGGAGCTTGCGGGCTGAGAGAAAAATCATCAAAAAAGGACTCTGTTTCTGTAATTCAGTGTGAGATAAATATTCTTTTCTCATTTAAAGTAATTTAAGGATTATAGTTGTAACAAACAAAGCGAGATTTGTTGAGTGTTGAACATCCTCTTTAAGTGTCAGGCCCTCATAACTCCAAGCATTTGATATATTTCAGGTCATTGATTTGGTTGATGAGCATTTTGCAGCAGTTTATTACTTGTGTTGAATTTCTTTTAACATTTTGTAAGAGGTTGTGGAAAATTCAAACCCATAATGTCATACAATGTGAGTTTAAAATATTGATGCCACTTACAAAACCAAACCAGGGGCCAATTTCATGGAGCTGTTAAGCACACAAAAATTGCTTAGCACAAATTGTCTTGCTCATTTAAACAAACCACCATTAAAAAAAATCCATTTGGTATTCATGGCCAGCGAACAACAGCCAAAGAACAATCACAAGTGAAGATGAACAACACATGGACATTATTCCTGTTTTTATTAAGACATAAATTTCACGGTTAGCATTTTTTTGTATGCTAAGCAGGGCCGTGAAATTGGCCTCACTGGTGGACGTTATGTCACGTTTTCACCTGAGCAATAATTCGTCAAGCAGAAGAAATTAAGGGTCAGCGTTTGTTTTCTAATAATATGAACCGTTGTCATGGTTTCGCTGGTCATTATTTATCATCAGGGACTGTTCTGTCATAATTAGAGTTGATAATTTGCAACAACCGTGTTTGTATACGTACAGCTTACGTTGGGCCATGATTCTGCAATATTGTGTACATGTATTCATATTGTTATTTGTAGTTGTGTACCTCCAGTTTACCCACGTATTCTTGTGTAACCTGTGGCCAATTTCACGGCGCTGCTAAGCACAAAAATTTGCTAAGCATGACATTTCTGTCTTAATAAAAGCAGGGTTAACAACCAAATTTCCATGAGTTGTGTATCGCTTGTGATTGTTCTTTGGCTGTTGTTCACTGACTACGAATATCAAATGAAATTTCTAAGAGTGGTTTGTTTTATTGGGCAAGACATTTTTGTGCTAAGCAAATTTGTGTGCTTAGCAGCTCCATGAAATTGGCCTCAGGACTCTGGCAGCTGGAGATTGAAGAAATCATTTATCAATGAATACGATAATCATCTATCTTCGATTTAAAGTGCGTACCCTTTACAATATATCACCGTTTAATATCCCAGGGATCGATTTCACCAGACTCATCGTAACTTACTATCAATCGCAGGACTTATGATGCATTGCAGCCCTAAGTGGGATACGATGGGTTATCCTTCGTAACTCGAGTTACGATGAATCGTAAGGCTTCGTGAAATCAACCTCTGGAATCGATTTACCAAACTCATCTTAATTTACTATCAATCGCAGGACGTATGATGCATGATGAGTTATCATTCGTAACTCGAGTTACGATCGATCGTAGGGCTTCGTGAAATCGGCCCCTGGGAATATTATTCCATATTTTAGTTCCATATTTTGGTTATCAGCGGTTAGATAGCCTACACGGTTTTGTATGCCTAAAACTTTTGTCCACTAAAACTAACAACAGCGAATTGAAGCTGACACTTTTTTGGCCTTAAGCCTTTTTGGTACATTTTATGTTTTCATTTCGAGGTATTAAGCTAAAAGTGAAGGCCTCAAGTCATTTGATTTGTGAATGCTACACGAAAGAAAATGTCACATCTCATGTGTGTTAAATGCTATTGTAAGGTTTTATTAATACCACGAGTTTAAATGTATACTACCGTAGGCCATTTACTTTATTCTTCGGTTTGATAAACTCTAGAACGATGACATTTTGCTGGGAAAACCCCTAGACGTATTGTAGCATTCATGAATTGAGACATCAAAAGGTCGTCTAGATATACAAATAATGAATCATAAAACAGTCGTTGATTTAATACAGTCCGTCACTTCTTGAAATATGATATTATATAGATGCACGACACGTAGGGACTGATTGTTTCATTGTTCCATGTTTGGACGGAATTTCACACGTTCATATCATCTTTCCCGCGACATTTTCACCTTGAATATTTTATTCCTTTTTTTTTCTCTCGTGATTTGGCGACTGATATATAAAAGTCAATTGAGTTTCTGTAAAAAGTGTATGCTGTAGACATTAGTTGCTAAATTGAGCTCTTTAGAAAGCCTACTTCAGTTAAATATCACGTCTTTTTAGAAAAGGTCACTGACACAATGAAAACAACTTGCCGAAAGGTCTTTGAATATTTCACAAAAGTGTCGGGAATGTTATTTTTGGTTGAAGTATGCACGGCTTGGTTATAGGCCTAATGTAACAGCCGTCTGTTTGAGAGAGAGACGGCGAAATAATGCAATTTTATTAACAGTTCTGGTGTGGAAAGGAGTATATGTCTTCACGCCGTGCTGGTCGAGCAGCGTGACTGTGTGACGTCGTGATGACGGATCACAGGCGCTTCCTCCCCATCAGAACGGCATGAAATATCCGCTGCACGTATTGCGGCATGCCGTGCCGAGGCGCCAGCCTATTAAACTATCACTGGGTGGAGACACAGTAAATGCACCATCGAACTCAGCGAAGACGGGCCTGAAAATCGACTTACTTTCAAAAACTTGGAAACCACGCGTTGAGTCGTTCGCCCACTTCACATGAACTAAGGCCTAAAAACTGTCATCCAGTGAAAAACATTTTTGACAGACAAACTGGAGTACGCGATTCATTATTCTGTCACGGTGGATAAAGATCGTGTTCTTTTGTGAAATTCATGGACTGCTGGCCATGTGGTGAGGTGTTGGTGAACCTGGCTTGATAAAACCACGCTTCGATTCTGTCTTGGCATACAGGTTGAGATAGAGGAGTTAGTCACAGCACGTCTTCGCCCGTGCAGAGCCGTGCAGTACGCTCCGGCTGGTCTGGCAGCGCTCCACGAAGCTTGACTTCATGAAGGCCGTGATGGTTTGTTAGAAGGATGGCTTTATGATCTCTCATGCACCATGGCATATTGCTGATCGTTCCTGTTTCTGAGCTCGCCTCTGCATCACATGCAACAAAGAGTGCCAGCTTCAGCTTGTCATCAGCCTTTACACAGGACGACAAACCGGTAAGTACAAACATCAATTTTAAGAGAAATCATGCGTAGGACATAAATATCGAGAAATATGGGGTAAGTTTTTAAGTCCACATTTTCAGACCCCCATCATTTCCCTAAAAAATCAAAGCCCTGCTCTCTTTCCACAAATTTAACCTTGCTAATATTGAAGAGGACATCACAACTGGTCAACATGTTTAGGTGAGTTAGTTTACTGTAGAAGCCATGTCTGAAAATAATCCTTGTGGACTAAAGCACACTGTACTAACCCGAGAAATATTTCATTCATTATGTACGTATACTCCACGAGTGCCATTCCACTTACCCATAAAACCACAGAATATTTATCTCGCCAAGTCGACTTATTAAGCATTCAAACTTATCGAATTATCGAGATAATTTTATCCGGGCAAGACGACTTAGTGAAAACCAAGAATACGACTTGTCCTGATTATTCATCTCGCCAAGACGACTTACCGAAACAAAAGAAGTCGACATGTTCTTTTATAAAATTATCACGCCAAGACGACTGAAAAGAAGATGGCCAAGTCGACTTACTATATCTTGCAAAGTCGACTCACTATAAAAACTGCGATTAAGACGACTTTTTGATAAGCCTGTTATGAACAAGACGTCTTTACTCTTAGTCAACTCGACTATCGTGACAGAAGCCTGTGAAATGTTGTGGCTATAGGCTCAAGATTTTAACAAGACACTTCTGCTAAAAAAACTGCCTTTTTTCGAATCATAATTTTCCCCTTTGACATCATTGCTATTAAAAGGACACAAATTCTGTGGACAGGTTTGAGAGAAAATTGGACTGCATGTCCAGATGTACCCTTCAATTTGAATCTTTCCTTATATTAGAAGCTTGTGAAGGAAACACACATGATACAATGCGACAATCAACATATGCGTCCCTTTGTACCGCCGTTTACAAGGACACATGTTCTACCGTATTGCAATCATGTAGCTATGGCATAATAATGTAGACTTACCTGTGTAGGCCTATATGTAATTTGCATTGCAAATTATCAGCCCTTATACCTTTGCGCGTGCATTGCATTATAATGAAGTGCTGAACTTCTTATTTATAGGCTTTTTACAAAGACTTAAACCGCACATATTTTAGCTAAGGTATTGTATTAAGCCTGTAGTGCAATCTTAGGGCCTTCACGAAATGAGACTTGAGGCTTGGGATTTGTTTTGCTATACCGCCATTTTGTGTCCAAAATGACATGAAGGGCTTGAGATACACGGCGAAGCTGGAGCCTTTCTTCGGCTTCGGCAAGTGGCCCAATCCCTTCATTTCGTTTTGTGGGCCTCAAACGACGCCGTGGATCGGGAAACAAGTCCCAAGCCGAGTCTCAAGCCAGGGGTCGATTTCACCAAACTCATCGTAACTTGCTATCAATCGTAAGACTTATGATGCATTAATTACAGCCCCACGTAGAAGTCGTAGGATACGATGGGTTATCCGCTGGAGTTACGATCGATCGTAATGCTTCGTGAAATCCACTCCTTGTTCCGTGAAGGCCATTTTATTGGATGGACGGATTGTATATTAATTAATGGTCCCCAGTTTGCAGCTCGTTGCTGGGTTTCTTCCGTACAAGTGTGAAGTCATTACAAGACGGATGTGTGATATTGTTGGATCGTTCCAAAACGGCAGTCTGCTCGACGACTGTTACATAACGAGAATCAGTCAGCCCGACGACTGTTGAATGATACATTGAGTCTCTCATTCATGCATTTCACTCAACGCACACAACATTCATGTTTAATGTGTATACCACGGTGTCAGGTCTTTGCAACCTCTCATGTCATGAAGAGGAAGACGATCCGACATCTTATTGAATACAAGGTGTCATCGGATGTTGCCTCGGGCTGGGAACGCACCGAGGAAAATGTCATTTGCCCCGGGGTAGAGTCTGGGGTTTCACGGTGCTCTGCCTCGGATGTCATGTTCCTGTCTAAGATGATATGGAATTATTGTTGATGAGGTTGTCATCTTGAAAAGGCTCTCGTCAAGAAGATTTTCAATTGGGTTTTGTCGAGCATCCGTAACTTCTCACGTATTGATTTTTTGTTCCATTCAGTAATGCCAGCATTAGGGGGCAAATTTCATATTTAGCTGCTTCGCACAAAAATCCGATAAGCATGACATTTTTGTCTTAATAGTAAAAACAGGATTAACCATCAAATTTCCGTGTGTTGTGCTGTGTGTCACTTGTGATTGTTCTTTGGCTGTTGTTCGCTGAACATGAATATCAAATGGAGTTTTGTTTTATTGGGCAAGCTATTTGTGTGCTTAGCATTTTTTTGTGCTAAGCAGCTCTATGAAATTGGCCCCAGATGTCCAACCATCGTCTTTGGGTGGCGAATACACAATGTGTGTGTAGGTATACGGTATTCCAGGGGTCGCTGGTTCGAATCCCGCCCCAGTTGATTTGTTCACTTGTCAATGACTTTGAATTAACCCAGTCAGTTTCCCTTGTAGTGGTTATTTGATGATTGTTAGTGTGGGTTGTCAATTTTGTATCTTGAATGATTTTGTGCTTGTTTGTATGTTTGTAGCTTAACATTTCTCATCCTCAAACTCTGCAGTCTTCAGCATCAATCACGATTCCAACTCACTCCTCATTCACAGGTTATGGCAAATTGAGTCATATGGACGATTTCATGGTCAGTCGCATTAGACTTGTATCTGTCAATTTTGGTGGTATAAGTTTTCCAAGGATGAGTCTTTCTGTCAAGTTTATATACTGATTTCAACTTGACACCCAAAGCTTTAAAGTAATGTTATTGGAAATGTTGCAGGCTTCGTACAGTGAACGGTCAGTCGCATTACGCTTGGAATTGCCCATAATTATCATGATCACGTGCTACATGGTGCGCAGCCCGTACCCCCTTCACAAGTGTGTAAACGTTTGTATTTCGTGGACCCGTCCACCCCTATTGTTCCTCTTTTGTTTGGACTTAAACTTTTTTAGCAGCAGCTCCATTGGTTTTGTACATTCAATTCAATTCAATTCAATTGAATAATACCTGCTTTCCAATTGTGGACCTTTTTCCCAATCTTGGACCATATTGTCCCTTATGTTATCATACAGTCCACGGTTATAATGCCACTACTAACTCACACCCACATACACGTCTGAGCATTGAATTCAAGTGCTGCGATGACATTACAGAGTGTCATCTTGCTCACAGATTCCGTATGTTCCCACGCTCAGTATTATTTCATTAATTCCATCTCAAGTAGAAGAAAAAACAATCTCTGAGACGGATTAGGAATAATATGTACGGAGCCTGAGATCTGCCAATGAGCGATGCGCTGGCCAATTAGTCGCGAAGAGTAGTCCGTTATTGAATAAATTCCGAGGTAATTTGTTGTAAAATTGATGTAAATGCGTGGCGAAGACGAACAATATTATTTTGAAGGGAGGATTTGAAGTAATAAGCTTGTGTACGGGTTTGAAGTCTTTGAAAGATTGAAATGAACTATACGAGTAGCTAGATGCGTTATTCAACAGTGTAGTTTATCCAACTATATATTAAGGATATCCAAAATATAAAGTTTAATATTTGCGAATATCCTATATTAGCTCAGCATTTTATAATATCTTCGTAAATATCTCGTACTAGATCAGTATTTTATAATATCTTCGTAAATATCTCATAGTTGCTCAGTTTTTTATATTATCTTCGTAAATATCTCATAGTAGCTCAGTATTTTATGATTTTATCTTTAATTTTAAATATCTCAACGTAGCTCAGTATTTCATAATAGCTTCTTAAATATCTCATAGTAGCTCAGTAATTTATTCACCTTCGTAAATATTCCATAGTTGCTTAGTATTTTATAATATCTTCGTTAATATCCCATAGTAGCCATGTGTCACTGTGTTATATTATGATATGATATCTTTATATGATATCTTAGTAAATAGCTCATAGTATCCCTGTGCTCTATAATATCTTTGTAAACATATGACATTAGTATATAGCCATGTTATTTTAATAGTCCCCATTTTATAAATTTGTCCATGGCATGGGGCTGTGTGAATTACTGCAGGCAGTCGCCAATTAGTGGACAGATTGTCAAACAGACAAGCATATTGCATAGGGAAGTAGCAAATCACTTATTCAAATAAACAAACAACCAAAAGAGTTGTATCGTAAGTCCCTCTCGGCTCACAATAAGATAACATGTTTATGCAAATTAGTCTTGCCCTTCACCAACGTGGATGGGCACTGTATACTCAGTGCTTGTTGAGTGCACAATGACTGAAAATTCATGCGCTGGCTCAGGTGGGATTAGCCGGATGCCATACCGCAGGTCGTGGGTTCGAATGCCATCTGTACGCCAGCCAAAAACTCCTTGCGAATGTTATGCTCAGCAAACAATGGGCGAATTCAAGTCAAAAGCAGTAAACATGACATGAACATTTCGTTGGTAATCCTGTTTGATCAAGGAAGACATTTCATGCTTAAGCAAATTTCGTGCTTAAGCAGCTCTATGAAACTGCCCTATGGTGACAACCATTAAAATTTGTCTTACAAAGTACCAAAATTGTACATGAAGGAACGTGCGTTGAACGCCATACAGGGGCCAATTTCATATAGCTGCTTAACACAAAAAAATAGCTTAGCACAAAAATAGCTTGCCCAATAAAACAAACCACCATCAAAAATTTCATTTGATATTCATGCTCAGCGAACAACAGCCAAAGAATAATCACAAGTGATACACAACACATGAGCATTTGGTTGTTAATCCTGTTTTTACTCAGACAGAAATGTCATGCTTAGCGAATCGGTGTGCTAAGCAGCTCTAAGAAATTGGCCCCAGGGTATCGTACAATGAAGCCAGAATTGCCGTAATGTTCTTGTATCATGACACTCCTATACAACATAACCGAAACATATGGCCACTTTTTCGTCCTGCCATTTACTAATTCCGAATTTCTAGATTAAATATTTATCACAATACCATGGCTTAGGTGTGAAGATTGTAACAAAAAAAATCTTGTATATTTGTATAGGGTATTATAATTTTTATTCAAAGCACGTTCATAGCATACATCACTAACCATGCATAACTGACCCTAATTCTCAAACGCGCAATGACCCGGTCAAATAATATCGTATATTTTTCTGCGTAAGCCCAAATGACAAGCTGTTCTTTTTTGTTTAAATCAGTTGACAAGGATGGTGCAAGATAAAGCTTGTAATTCCGTTTATATAAAGATATTGTGAATGTTATGTAATTCACAAGGAGTTTGGCTGGTATACTGTGACATTGTGAATGGTCGAATACAAGTCAAAAGTAGTATTAAACATCACATGAAAATATGGTTGGTAATCCTGTTTGATCAAGGAAGGCTTTTCGTGCTTAAGCAAATGTTGTGCTTAACCAGCTCTATGAAATTGGCCCTATGTAAAACAATGCCGTTTTATGCACAGCCGCCGGCTTTGACATTCAAAATTAAAAAAATAATGCTCGAAATAGATTTGGATTCGTTTCGTTCAGACATAGATAGTATCAAGTAATTGTAAAGATGCAAGCGTGCATAATTATTATACGATCTTTCTTTACTCCATCGCTGATTTGGTTGATGTTGTGTAGCAACCTGCTAGTGTCTCGTACATTATTATGCAAGAGAGTAGAGGCCTCGTCTTCTCTGAGCAGCTGTTTGATTTGCTTCTTAGATCGGGAAGTAAATTATTTAAGTTGATGTTTAATACCCTTGCTTTTTTATTGGCGAATTTTGCTGCTGCTGCTATTGTTGTTGCTTCTGTTGCTGCTGTTGATGGGGTTGTTGTTGTTGTTGTTGTTGTGGCTAGTGTAGGTGTTGCTGCCGCTGCTGTTGTTGTTGCTGCTTCTGCTGTTGTTGTTGTTGTAATTGGTGCTTCTGTTGCTACTGCTGTTGGTGTTGCTGCTGTTGTAGATGATTATGTTGCTACTGCTGCTGTTGTTGTTGGTTTTGGTACTGCTTCTGCTGCTGTTGCTGCTGCTTCTGTTGTTTTTGTTGGTGGGGTTGTTGTTGTTTTGTGGTTAGTGTATGGTGTTGCTGCTGTTGTTCGTGCTGTTGTTGCTGCTGCTGCGATTGTTGATGTTGTTGCTGCTGTTGTTGTTGTTGTCGTCGTCGTTGTTGTTTTGTTTAAGCAATGCCTAGGTCGTGTCATATGAGTTTCGTAGCCCCCTACTCCCCTCCTTGCTGTTGAAAATGACCCTTCCTGTACTTGTCCTTCATTGAGACCGAGGACAAGGGGACAAAGGAACAACAATCATGGTCGAACGGACTTCTTTGTTCGAAGTAGTCCTCGGACATACAGTGCTTGGTCTATGGGGGTATATTTAAAGTACAGGGACAATAAAGACAATGCCCTATTGTCCTCGAACCGTGAAAGAAAAATGTGTGTTTAAAAACAACTGGCTCGTGTATTGGGCGTTTGTATTGGTCATTGCGTAGAATATCCCTTTCCATACAGTCTGTTTGTTTGGATCTATGGTCGTACTCTTTTCTGGATAAAAACAGCTCGTCTTAAAATTCTAAGGAGTAACGTGTTTGTTGATATAAGAATCGCCTGCAGGAATAATATTTGTTCTGGCATTTAGCTTGCATTATTGTCATTCAAAACGTGTACTTTTATCTGCATAAATTTGGAAAGGTCCCATTTTTTTTGTCAACGTAACCTACGCATTCACGTTCATGTTTTTATAATCGAAGACATTTGCACTTTAAATGGCGAATGAGAATTTGCCCTTTTCTATACACTGGAGATGAAAATATTATTTTGATATTTTGAATGGAAATTTATGGTCTGATTCTGGTGGGCTAATACATATTTAATGTTCATGTTGATGACGGGTAGGTTGTTGTGTTCGAAACGTAGAGTAAAGAGAACCCTCTTTATTTACATGCCGTTCTGAAGTTTCTAAGGCTTTACGGAAATGAGGCTTGAGACTAGGCTTGGGATTTATTTTGCTACCGCCATTTTGTGTCCTAAATGAAATGTAGGGTAGTCTGTGATTGGTAGTCTGCGCCATTGGTACACAAGCCCTCTTTAGAGCATTTACATGCCGTTTCTATTGGAAGGCTTTACAAAATCAGGCTTGAGGCTAGGCTTGGAATTTATTTTGCTACCGCCATTTTTTGTCCCAAATGAAATAAAGGGCTTGAGATACATGTCGAAGCTGGAGCCTTTCTTCGGCTTCGTCATGTGGCCCAATCCCTTCATTTCCTTTTGTGGGCCTCATTTATAATAGCGAAATAAGTCCCAAGCCTAGCCTCAAGCCTGGTTTCGCATAATGATTCATTATGTAGCCCATAAAATGGAATAAATTGCTGTAATATTAATACGCCTCACTGAAAATGACGCCGTGCTCGTCCAACCATGAACTACAAATCAGATGTAGGACTGTGATTGCAAGTCAAAACCGCAGGGGTCGATGTCACGAAACTCATCGTAACTTACTATCAATCGTAGGACGTATGATGCATTGCATCCTCAAGTAGAATTCGAAGGATATCGATGGGTTATCCTTCGTATCTCGAGTTACGATCGATCGTAGTGCTTCGTAAAATCGACCCCAGGTGATATGATTTATGCATAGACTCCCTAATGTCCCACACAGTATGATCTTTACCCATGCGTTCAAGATCTGGAACCCTGTCTCTTTCCCTATAGTCCCATGTGTTCTGTGGCTCAATACTTCGCGGCACCATGCTCAGCCTGCAATCATTTTTCTTCAAGGCACTTGCAAGAGTCCTTCTCAAACCTCGGCTCCGGCTCAGGCTCCGGCTTCGTCTCTGTCATCCATTATGCTGAAATATAGATTGAGATTTTTCATTGAAGCTGAAGCTCTGTTTTTCCTTTTCAAACCTGAGAATCTACTTCCGAAAGCCTCTATTTTGATACCTGTATTTTATAATGGTTCACGAAATGGAGCCGGAGCTGGAGTCTGAGCCGGAGCCGAGCTTTGAGAAAGGCCCCAAATTGACGTCGGGCTTTTACGAAATGAGGCTTGAGGCTAGGCTTGGGATTTATTTTGCTACCGTCATTTTGTGTCCTAAATGAAATGAAGGGCTTGAGATACATGGCAAAGCTGGAGCCTTTCTTCTGCTTCGTCATGTTGTGGCCCAATCCCTTCAGTCCCAAGCCTAGCCACAAGCCCGGTTTCGTAAAGGCCCATCGTGTCTACTTTGTTTTTGTTATAATAGTCGGTATATTATAATTATATTTGAAATGCAGGTTTCTTGGCCAATTTGTGTGTATCCATTAACCTTTGTTACTGTCTCATTTCATTAGGCCTAAATCTGATGATGAATTTCTGTTCCCTTTTTACTATGATAATTTGATTAACGGCAACATCAATTCAGTTTTGGTCGGGCGACGGTCTTTTTATTTCCAATTCGTCGCCAAAATGAGATCACTTTAGCTTAACCAAAACCAAATGAGACGTTTTGACGTGGTGGGAGTCAGTTCTTAATACAATTTCTGAGAAAGGAACAACGCTAATTCCTTCAGTCAAATTGTGACCTTTTTGTGAATTTTCGAATCTTTATTACTTCTGTTCTTTTGGAGAGTGTTACTGCCACAATTGGAGACTTTTGAGACGTTGGCGGCAGCAGACTAAAGTCTCTTTTTTTTGCTAGCTCTGAGCATGCAATTGTGAGCATGCGTGCGTTGTAATGCGCTTGCGCTATCAAGTTGAAGACCCAGCTCTAAAGTCTCCAATTGAGGTATTATGGAGACATGTTGTCGTCTGAAAGTGAACATTTGAGAGACATATGTTATTAGGGAGACATTTTGATGTCTCATTTAGGTATTAGCTACCTTTTAAAGACATATTGTTATCGTCCATATGTTAAATATAAGACAGAGAATGCTCTCAATATGAACGTATGTCAATTTCAAGTTCATTGGTTTGGAGGATGTTTAGAAATAGGTGTAGGCCTAGTAAAGTTTGTGAACGACCCAATGGTAATGTCTCCCTAAGGTACCAATACATTTTGTACAAGCCAAGGCAATTCGTGCGTTGTTTTGTTCCAGAGTTACAAACGAGCAATATGGCTATGTTTATTCCTTACATGGCCAAAATTAATGATAACAGTGCATTGTGTTGCATGTCATGCATGAGCGGTACATTGAGCTTGCCTTGTACGGGCAACAGCGTGTATTCCACGGCGCAAGGAAGATAATTGACGCCGCTCGACGTGAGTTTCATTAACGTTTGGCAGGAAGAATAACTGTAATTAACCAATTACGTCACGCGTGACGATAGCAGGTGTGTAGATTTCTGCTAGAAAAGCGTGTGCAGTCACAGGCGTCGTGTTCACTGCGTGAGACAAAGGGAAACAATTAATAGAGGTTACCAATGAAAGTTGATTGGTTACCTCTTAATCTTGATTGGTAGTCCGTTATTGGCAGTGCTTGATTGGTAGTGCGTGTTTGGTAGTCCGTGATTAGCGGTCTGTGACTGGTAGTCCGTGATTGGTGAACTGTGACTGGTAGCCTACGTCATTAGTAATCCGTGGTTTGTAGTCAGTTGGCAGTATGTGATTGGTAGTCTGCATCATTGGTAATCCGTGGTTGGAAGTCAATGTAGTGATTGGTTGTTGTACGAGCTTAATTCAATCTTGTACCTTCAAAGTTATTTCCATGTTCTATAGAACCAGTACATTAAGCCTTTATTGGTCAATACTTGAGAAAACTCACAACGCGTTCAAATTAAAAAAGAAACAGTATCACCTAGACACCATCTTATTGCGACTGTCCGTATACCTCGCCCTGACAGCCCCCCCCCCCTTGTGGTCCATTTGATCCCCTTAGCAAATATCCAGAGCAAATTTCTGTTCGCAATTTAACCCCTTGCAATCAGTCTTAACTCCGTTCCTGACCGCTGAACCCAAATTGAAGCACCAGTGTGCCACATGTGATTAAAAAAATGGCCGAGCATGTTCACTTTTGGACCGTCATTCGTTACGCATTGTTGAATCTGATCCACATAAAGCGCGCTCATTTGCCAATAAGCTGTGAAACCACGTGCGAAATAAAGTGCGTATTAAATGAATGTACAAAGTCAAGCATGTACCAACATCAGTCAATTATACGCCCACATACTATAAACAATCTATGTACCACATTCATTAAAAAGAAAATGAATCATGCTGTTTTTTTTACCTGGGTAATTTAACTTGGGACCCAAGTTTACGAAACGGAGGCTCAGGCTCCGTCTCGGTCTCCAGTTCCATTTCGTGAATCCATTCTGACATAACGGGTAAATCAAAATAGAGGCTTTTGGCAGCGGTTCGGAAGTATACTTTCTAGTTTGAAAAGAAAACTCAGCTTCAGCTCCAATGTAATACCACAACCTATATTTTCAGAATATGGATGACAGAGCCGAGCCTGAGCCTGAGCTTAAGCCTCCGTTTCGAAAAGGCCACACTTTGACCTTTGCCTTTTATGCACAAAACTATTCCGTGTAGCGCCCTCTTGTGACCTCAAGAAAAGTGCAAGTGCATAAGCCTTAACTAGATCGTCTGTTGCTTTAAAATGGATGCACAAAATGCCGTAGCCGTAGCCGGAGCCAGACCCGTAGCCGGACACGGACACGGACACGGACATGGACCCGGACCCGGACCCGGATCCGGACCCGGACCCGGACCCGGATCCGGACCCGGACCTGGACCCGGACCCGGACCCGGACCCGGAGTCAAACCCGGAACCAATGTTTGAAGAAAGCCCCCTAATGTCGACTGCCACACAAAATAAAGTGGGAATTCAAAATGCGATCTGTTATCTAGTCAGTGACCTCATTAACCACCTTCCTAAGAATCCCAAGACACCCGATTAAAACTTCCCTGACAGATGCTTAGAACACATCTTAAAGAGTACCGACAATTATGCCATTGGCGGTATCAGTGCAACACGCACAACGATATACCCGTGGGGCAGGATTTCTCTTCAACCAAATCTCAGAGGATTTTGATTTTGTTTTCACCTCGAGGCCTTTTTCTTGTAAGACCTTCCCACACATATTTTTTTTTTTTGTATCGTGCGATCTGAAAAATAAGGGAAGAAGTAACCTTTTCCGTGGAAGATGCGTGACTGCTTCAAGTTTCAGATTATTTTATGATGGAGGGGAACGCGTGTGCGTACATGCAGCAGCTCGTTGATTAAGTGAACCCGTTGACAACTTGACATTACGTTGACACATTCTGAATGGTGTAACATGGTGTGCCGTGAACATCACATCATAAATCACCTATCTGCATGCTTTAGTCAGTTTTTATTTCAGATTTAATTTCATACCTTTGTGTCAAAGAAATGCAGATTCATGGGCACAAATATCAAGACAGGTACAGAAACAGTCATCTGTGAAAATTTCAGTCCCATACGGTGCTCACTTTTTGAGAAAAAAAGTGAAAAACGCCCACGGTATCTGTACATCTTTTCAGCGTTTTTTTTAAGAATTGTATTTGGTAACTGGTTTTACTCTTATTGGATAAATACAGCATTTCAGGCAGAATATTTTTAACGGTGTGTTTTTACCAGTATCGTCTTTATACCCTGTAAGTTATAGGTAAATCTGTGGAGATTTCTGTTCGGTATGCTACCAAAGTATGATACTACCTTTAAAGTTTTACTGAAAGCTAAACTCATATTGAGTTAAATACATCTGTATCGTTACATATAAAACTCAACCTGTCTATCCTTGTTGGTACAAAAAAATTGTATTATAGAAAAATAGAGGTATTTTAGACCCATAATTTAGCACCCCACTTTTCGCGACGAAAAACCGTGCTTACGTCTCATGCAGAACGCCACACAGTATACTGTAGTGGGAGCCTATACTAGTTCTGTATGTGACGTCACACGCTATTGTTATGTGGATCGGTTCCAAGGGGGACTTTTTTGGAGGGCGGGGCATACATGTACTGATTTTGTACCTTTTTTGTCAAAATTAAGCACTGACATAAAAATCAATTTATATAGTCATTAATTAAGTATCAAGCAATAGTTTGAAAGCACTTTCATCCCTTTCTCAATGAATTACAGTAAACCTTTAAAGGTAGTATCATACTTAGGTAAGAGACCAAATGAGAACTTTTCACATATTTACGTATAACTTTCAGCGTATGAACATGATGCTAGTAGAAACCTACCGTTAAAATGTTTCCACCTGAAATGCTGTATTTATCCAGAAATTAGTAAAACAACGATCGGAAATATGTTTTTGATCTTTTAAAAAGATCAAACATAAAAGAGAAAAGACATAAGAAATACTGTGGCTGTTTTTCACTGTTTTCCCCCAAAGTGGGTAACGTACTATGGGACTGAAATTTTCACAGATGACTGTTACTGTATCGTCCTTGATATTTTTGCCCATGAATCTGTATTTCTTTGATAAAAACCAAAGTATGATACTACCTTTAATCCACGAAATATATTTTGGCCATATTGGCCGGGCAACGACCTTTGAATGGGGCTGTATTAGACACTCTTGTTGAATGCAGTACATGTACTTGAATGCACTTGTCGAAGTCTCGCTATGTAATGCCAGAAGCACCACAGTGTCAAATACAACATAGTAGGCCTAACTATGATCAGCTGTAATGCGATCTGGGCAAATTGTGTCTGTGGTTTCCCCGTATCTGATTCCTCAGTGGCTGTCTGAGTCTGAGGATAAAAAGGCTAATCCGTTGCTGGAGGGGATAATCCAAGAAACCGGATCATAATGTATTTACTTGGTGGGTTTTTATTTAATCCATAGGCCTATTCTGTCTTTTATGTATAGGTTTCATGTCAGTGATGACTTGTCGCTTAGTAAATGTCGAGAATAAGAGTCGGTGTACACTAGTCAACATTTTCAGGTAACATTCTCTTTAAGATGTTGCCCAGGTACGTTGTTGCTGAAAATGTTGACAGTGTACACAGAGCAAAACGAGTTGGGTAACATGCCGCCCAACTGTTGCACAGACGTTGACGAAAGAATGGAAATGCGCTTATTTCACCGACATGTTGCCGACATCAACCGGCCAATAGGCTCTATAGGTCACTTGATCTAGTGTGATCATGTCATTTGGACAAAATGGCGGCTGCCGTGGAGTGGTCTAAAGACAATGAGAAAAAGCTAATTGGAAATACCTTTGGGCAAATGTATCATTTGCTTCATTCTAGATAACATGACTTGTGACTAATTCTGCTTTTTTAAAGGTAATAATTATACTATCTTACTTTGGTAGTAGGCCTACACCAAAATATAAATCTTCACAGATTTACCTTTAATGTACACAGGGTATAAAGGTGGTGATGGTAGAAACATACTGTTAAACTTAACCATTTCTGCCTGAAATGCGGTATTTATCTAGAAAAGAGTAAAAATCAATTACCCCCAAACAGTTTTGATCTTCGGAAGATCAAAACTCCTGTGAAAAGATTAAAAAATACCTCAAGCGTATTTCACTGTTTTCTCAAAAATTGGGCACCGTATTGGACTGGAAATTTCACAGATAACAATCTCCTGGTGTTGAAAAAAACGTTGGTATTTCTATGAACATTGAGCACGGCATAAAATGGACAGTTTCCATGCCTGTACTATTCCCGAATCACCAGATGAATAAGTAACTCAGGATTGCTGATAACCATTTTCAATACGCGGGTACACCCGTCTATCTTCGGACCCAATCTCCCCGCTACTCGTTTCCGTGGAATTAATTCGCATTGCCAGCTCAACGCCGCGGCAAACGAAGCCACCGTTCCCCCTAGCGCGCAGCCAACGAGAAAATTGGTCGGTAAAATCAGCCCTCGCTTCTGACTTGAATGTTATACGATGTCTTGGTCTGACAGAAACACACCTTATATCGGTTTCATCCTTGAAGTTGAAACGCTTCTTGAAACTTCATCGGTTTCAAGAGGTTGAGTGACACGAAACAGACAAGGAAATCTTACAGGTTTTTGGTGTCAATTTTTCAAATTGGTTTAGGAGTTTGGTTTGGTGGATGTTGCTCGGTAACAAGCAAGGCGTCAATGGTAGTATCATACTTTGGTTTTTGTCAAATAAATACAGATTCATGGGCAAAAATATCAAGGAAGATACAGTCATGTGTGAAAATTTCAGACCCATACAGTGCCCACGTTTTGAGAAAACAATGGAAAACGGCCACAATATTTCTCAAGTCTTTTCTCTTTCCTTTTTTTATCTTTTTAAAGATCAAAAAGATTTTCGGTCGTTGTCTGACTAGTTTCTGGATAAAATTACACCATTTCAGGCGGAAAAATTTTAACGGTATGTTTCTACTACCACCATCTTTATACCCTGTAAATTACATGTAAATCTGTGAACATTTATGTTTTGGCTTACCAAAGTATGATACTACCTTTAACTTCACATGAGTTTTGATTACAGTCAACCTTTAATGTGCCGGTGACTTCGTGAGCCGTGCTCTTGATTTTTAAAATATTCACTCGGCATGTGCAATAATAATTGAGCGGCGGTTGACTGTCATATTCTTCACGGGTCAGGATGCAATCTTTATCATTCGCTTGACTTTCCCCTTCCGATATTCTCATCAATTATTCCACAAGTGTGATGGCGACTTCCTGGAAGCAATGTATTCTCGATTTGATGGCCGTCGTTCGGCGCGAAGGTGCCGCGCCATATGTTGGATGTCGCGGCCTAGTGGTCTGGTGTGTTGTGCTCAAGATTTTGTGGTTATATTGTGCAGATTGTGGGTTCGAGTCCAGTCATGGGTTGTAGTGGTGCTTGTGTCCTTGGGCAAGATGCTTTGTCACGTATTGCTTGTCGTTCACCGCAGAGGTGCCACGCCATATGTTGGATGTCGCGGCCTAGTGGTTTGGTGTGTTGTGCTCAAGATTTTGTGGTTATATTGTGCGGATTGTGGGTTCGAGTCCAGTCATGGGTTGTAGTGGTGCTTGTGTCCTTGGGCAAGATGCTTTGTCACGTATTGCCCTTTGTTCAGCGCAGAGGTGCCGCGCCATATGTTGGATGTTGCAGCCTAGTGGTCTGGTGTGTCGTACTCAAGATCTTGTGGTTATATTGTGAGAATTGTGGGTTCGAATCCAGCCATGGGTTATATTGGTGCTTACGTGTCCTTGGGCAAGATGCTTTGTAATATATTGCCCGTTGTTCAGCGCAGAGCTGCCGCGCCATATGTTGGATATTGTGGACTGGTGGTCTGGTGTATCGTACTCAAGATCTTTTGGTCAATCTACAGATTGTGGGTTCGAATCCAGCCATGGGTTGTAGTGGTGCTTGTGTCCTTGGACAAGATGCTTTGTCACAAGTCATTATTACTCCTCTTCACCAAGATACATTTTAGGTATCTAGGCCTATGAGATGGCTTTGTGCTTGACTAGCCTTATAGGTGCGCCTTACAGCAGCCGGGGGATGTATACTCCCCAGGGAGTTGAGATGGTTTCAGGAGTGTCAAATCTAGTCCAATGACCTGGGGTCGATTTCACGAAGCCCTATTATCGATCGTAAGTCGAGTTACGAAATATAATCCATCGTAGAGGGCTATCCCACGTATTTCTACAATGCATAAGTCCTACGATTGATTGTAAGTTACGATGGGTTTAGTGAAATCGACCCCAATAACTGAGCTTAGAGGCAGTACTACAAAACCAATGCGTGGCTTCGTATTTACAACTCTGCACTGTGGACACAAATTAAAAAATTATTACAGTAAATCACCTTGCTTAAGGACACAACCCCAGTCGATCCGGCCTCGTCCAATATTGTATTATACACTCATACAAACGTTTCCAATGGGCTTGTCAGACGTGTTTTAATCGGCACAACGTGCAATGCAGCGAGCCGTCTCATTAAAAGCGCTTAGTGCACGTCCACGCACAGTGCAGTGTACGTAGGTGGACTTTGCCCCAAATTGCATAAATATTTCCCGCGCAAAGTCAGCAATTATTTAAACAATAATACATCACGTTGTGTGCCGTGCCGTGCCGTGCCGCACGCCCACAAGCTTCCGCAGCACCGTACACGCAACGCAAATAAGACTCTGTGTCAATTTGTTCTCATCGGATGTAACACTGTTGATGAGCGTTGAGCCTCAAGCCAAAATATTGACACAAGCTCTTAATATTTTTGAGGGGGATCAGAAATTTGCATCCCCATATCCAAACACATCAGTCTCCTGTATTCTTCATTTAGCGTCGGCTGCCTTTGTTGTTGTGATATGGTTGTTAACTTCATTTGGGTTGTAGACTTTGATATGTACAACTTAATGATGTGGGCAGTTTTGGTACCATGCCGAAATTGACTTCACATTATAGTTACTGCTTGTGTACACCACGGGAATCACTTGCTTTGAGTTGTATGATTTTTGTACTAATTTGATGATTATTTTAAGGGATCAGCGTACAATCTCATGTTTGTCCTAATATTCCGAGTTAGTATTGATTCTGTCGCAATGATAGGTGATGATATTATCTTGTGGTAGGTCCTACGGACTGAGATTCGAACCTGCGACACCCCGGAAAATCGTACCGGTGCTTTACCAACTGAGCTATATCCAGCCTTATGTTGTATGGCGGTGTCCCAAATTGTCAATTATCTTTGTTCGTTTGTCAGATATTTTGGACCACATTATATCAGACTTGTTTGTTTGTTTTGTTTGTTTTGTTTGTTGTGTTTGTTTTGTTTGTTGTGTTTGTTTTGTTTGTTTTGTTTGTTTTGTTTGTTTTGTTTGTTGTGTTTGTTGTGTTTGTTGTGTTTGTTGTGTTTGTTTTGTTTGTTTTGTTTGTTTTGTTTGTTTTGTTTGTTTTGTTTGTTTTGTTTGTTTTGTTTGTTTTGTTTGTTTTGTTTGTTTTGTTTGTTTTGTTTGTTTTGTTTGTTTTGTTTGTTTTGTTTGTTTTGTTTGTTTTGTTTTGTTCGATATTCAATTTGTCAGCGCCTGAAATATGTTGATAAAGTTTCCTCATCAAATTTGTACTGTGTTTCTATCCCGATCGATACGGTCGGAACTTATTATTCATGTCCATCAATGATAGGCCATCCGTTTTGCAATCCCGTACAGGGTTCCTTATCCTTTTTCCTTCTCGCTACGCTTGGTTGGCGTCGGAACCGGCAAGGAGTTGAAATTTGCCTACAAATTTCCCCCTGTTCTCCTGCATATACACACGGCAAGATATGCAGGGACACTTAACCTTTTTCTTGTATTATCCCCCGAGGGCAAGCCAGTGCAGGCCGGATAGTCATTATACCCGGTGCCAATCTCATCTTGTCGAATTGAGAGGAGCGATCAGCTCGCAGCAATGACAAGAGAGCAGAGTGCAGAGTCTATCCATGGTCTATCCAAGTCATAGCATTCTGACATAGGGCCTTTACGAAAAAAATGAGGTATGAAGCTACAGGCTTGCTACCGCGATTTTGTGTGTCCTAAATGAAATGAAGGGCTTGAGATACATGGCGAAGCTGGAGCCTTTCTTCGGCTTCGGCATGTGGCCCAATCCCTTCATTTCGTTTTGGGGCCTGAAATGGTGGTAGCGAAATAAGTCCCAAGCCTAGCCTGAAGCCTTGTTTCGTAAAGGCCCATAGCTCTTGTCCGTCCCATATGTTCTGTTGCTGACATATTAACTCCTATAGAATTCTAGGAGTGTACAAGTAATAAACTGCTGCAAACTTCGCTTCAAACGAAATAATATGACCTGAATACTAAAAGAGTTTGGAGGGCCTGACGTTTCGATTCTAGCAGGAGCTTTCTCGAAGACTAAATGAATTACTCGTGTTTATTTATATCTATTCATTTTATTGTAAATGTTTACTCATAACAAGAAAAACGTTGTTCATCCCTGTCAAGGGGGTACAAATTTGTATTGTTTAACATTTGTACTACAAATGTTAAACTTTCATGGAATGATGTTTATAACCAGACCCCTGCCAAAAATAGAAACACAAAGAAACCTAACAAATACCTAACTAATCTGAAACCACAATCAAATGGAAATATAACAAAACCATTCAAAAGGGATATATATTGCAAAGCCATTCAGTAAAAACAAAGTATATAATATAGACAAATGTTCTTGTCCGCTTGTCATTTAGCCATTAAGAAAGATCCTGCTATAGGATCGAAACGTCTGTCCCTTTTAACTGTGAGCAGAATTATAAATCCCTAAATCGGCCGAGTTTTCACAATCTGCGTCGCGAGTTTCTGGAATCTATTTAAGCTGATGGATCTTAAATAGGGTCATTTGTCCCCGCCAGTTCATCTTGTCAACATCACCAAATGACACGCTTAGCGGGTAGGATATACTCATGGATCAACTGTAGGATTGTCACCCGTACTCTATGTTGATGGAGGCAGGCGTTGACGGCTTGTCATCCCCGTAGCAATGCTCCTAATTCCCCCACTGATGTCTTGATCTTGCACCGCTAGAAGTAGTAGTAGTTCGTGTGAAGTGACCGCGATTAAAACATTACCGTTGCTCCAAGGACGCTCCGAGTCCACTGCGCGTATACTGCGCTTGTTTGACAAATACAGGGGCTCTTACAGGACATCCACACAGAGTGTGTTGGAGAACTAGGTTTTTTTCCAAACCTCGGCTCCGGCTCAGGCTCCGGCTCCAGCTCCATTTTTTGAGTCAATTTTAAAATAACGGGTATCAAAATAGAGACTTTTGGCTGTGGTTCGGAAGTAGATTCTCTGGTTTGAAAGGGAAAACTGAGCTTCAGCTTCAATGAAAACCCACAACCTCTATTTTCAGCATATGGATGACGGAGCCGGAGCCGGAGCCGGAGCCGAGGTTTGGAAAAGGGCCCATGAATGGGAGACTGGAGAATCGGTCTTGAGTCAAAAGCGCACGCGAAAACCATACTTGCGCAATTGTGAGCATGCGCGCGTTGTTTTGCGCGTGCGTGCGCGTGCGCTGTTGACCTGAAAGACCGGTTCTCCAAAGTCTCCCATTCAGTGCTGGAGTTTAGCAAACTGAATTCACCCCGAATACAACTGTCAATTATTGATGTCGTATACATTAAGGTATACTATCATACTTTGGAAGCATACCGAAACATATCTTCACAGATTTACCTTTAACTTACAGGGTATGAAGATCGTGATGGTATAGAAACATACCCTTAAAGTTTTTTTCTGCCTGAAATGATGTATTTTATCCAGAAAAGAGTAAAACAATTTGACAAAACACAATTTTGATCTTCGGAAGATTAACAGATCACAGATTTACGTATAACTTAAAGGGTATGAAGATGATGCTGGTAGAAACATAGCGTTAAAATTTTTCCGCCCGAAATGGTGTATTTATCCAGAAATAAGTCAAACAAAAAACGCAAACAGTTTTGATCTCGGGGTAAGATCAAAGCCATTCTTTATGTTTTATACGACAAAATGAGTCAGGTTTGGGCTTTTTTTTCTCGCGACTCAGATGTCCGATTGAGCTCAAATGTTCACGGTCTTATCATTTCATGTACATGTTCTATCAGACAAAGTGTGAATGCTGCTCTGTGACATTTACCAATCATGATTGTATTATACTGTTAAAACAGACTGAGACCAATATGATATTCACTTGTTGGTATAATATCCACAGACGTGTATAACAATACCGCTGACTCCATCTCCTGTTCTCAGATATACAGATACTTGCCATTCTCTCCTGCTTCCATGCATGATGACTACATCCTTCATGCCATCATATATTAATGGCAATATAATCACTCCGTGCCTCCCTCCTCGCACGCCAGTATGCCAGGTGGAAACAAGAGGGGGAGAGGGATGTTTTCCCTGGCCGTTGCCATGGCAACAACATGAAATATTGACCTCGTGGACCTCTCCCGGGTGCGGCTAATACGTGATGCTTGCTTGGCCGGAGTGATTGATGCCTGTAATTTTTTGAAAGTTCTTAAATATTTCAGGATCTAATTTCGTGCGTTTCTGCGATGCCGAGTAAATGAGGTAGAACTTTCGTGCCGTTCTTGTGAATTTCGTTCACGCTCTATGGTTCATTTGACAGATTTGAATACGCTTGCTAGTGTGTAGCTTATTGGTAAGTCGATATCATTCGTGTCAATTTGAAGAAGCTTTGCCGTGGAAACAGTGTAGTTAAAACCTCATATTGACATCATGAGCAATAGTGTATACATCCAATTAGACAATCACAATGCATGCAAAATTACATGGAGTTCAATGTATGTGATGTGATTATACGGATGCACATCCGGATAGACCCGGATTCGCATCAGGATACCCCGATCCGGATGCATCCGTACACATCCGGACTCGGATCAGGAGACACTCTGACGCACACTCTGATACACCCGGTAAGATCCGGATTCGCATCAGGATACACCCCGATACACACCCGGATACATCTGGAAAATCCGGATTCGCACATGATATACCCGATACACACCCCCGGATACATCCGGAAAGATCCGGATTCGCCTGGATACATCCGGATGCATAATATATTCGTACACTGTTTGGTCGCACTAGTCTTTCAGCACTGGAGGACGATACGGAACACAGCACTTTTTACGCAACCCAGCGACGCAACAAGTGGACTGCTTTAATTTTGCGTGGGGTGCATGTATAATTGGACATTCTTGTACGGGTAAATTGCACGGAAATCTTCACACAGAGTTAATTATGGAAGGCAAATGACACACCCACATTGAAGAAAATGGTTTTTTTATTCTGTGTAGGCTATGTGAAGGTTATCGTTCCATTATGTACGGGACTTATTTCCACGAATATTGATTAGCCTTTTGGCACGAGGATAATCATTTAAAATTCCTTGCATCTCATGTTGTATTTTGATCCTGCGAGCACCAAAAATATCCTCTCTAGACTTGAAGAATCTTGAAATGATACCGGGCTTCAATTTACGGGCTGAAGAACCAAGGGATCGATTTCATTAAACTCATCGTAACTTACTATCAATCGTATAGGACTTATGATGCATTGCAACCCTTACGTAGGATATGATGGTTGTCCTTCGTAACTCGAGTTACGATCGATCGTAGGGCTTCGTGAAAATCGACCTCAGGAGCTATATAGCCACCGCGGCCCGGATGCAATGGACCTTAATGTCTCAGCTTACGACAACGTACTGAGGCTTGAGGCTAGGCTTGAGATTTATTTTGCTATACCGCCATTTTGTGTCCTAAATGATATGAAGGGCTTGAGATACATCACGAAGCTGGAGCCTTTCTTCGGCTTCGACATGTAGCCCAATCCCTTCGTTTCATTTTGTGGACCTCACTAATGGCGGTAGCGAAATAAGCCTAACATCAAGCCTGGTTTCGTAAAGGCCTTATAAGTCAAGTACACTTTTCCCCCTGCACCACGAAAAAGCCTGTCAATTAGATCTACATCATCAGACCAATTTGGCGAATTATTATTAGTACAGCTAAAAGCTTCCCTCTTGCGCTAATGGGCCTGTTATTTAATAAAGATGTGTCTTGGGTGATGACGTTGGTATTTTATTAGGGCTATACTTAAGCTTTTTGGAATACCCAGTAGTTAATAAATCACATTAGTGCCTACATAAATATCTATCTTCATTTGGCATAATTGATGAATTCGGGTCCTTTTTCAAATCATGAACTTTTTTTGTGTGTCTGGCGAAGAAGTTCGTGATATGTTTATGCCTTCTCTTATTTATTTTCTATCAGGACGCCGATATTCTGCTTAAGCACCAAAATTTGCTTAAGCACCAAAAACCTTGGTGAATAAAATCAGTATGCCAGCCAAAACTCATTGTGAATGTTATGTTCAGCAAACAATGGCCGAATACAAGTCAAAAGCAGTAAACATTACATGAAAATTTGGTTGGTATATCTTGTTTGATCAAGGAAGACTTTTCATGCTTAAGCAAGTTTTGTGCTTACTCGCAGCTCTATGAAATTGGGCCCAGGGGCCAATTTCATGGAGCACAAAAATCTGCTTAGCACACAAATGTCTTGCCCAATAAAACAAACCACCGTTCAAAATTTCATTTGATAGTCATGGTCAGCGAACAACAGCCAAAGAACAATCACAAGCGATACACAACACATGGACATTTGGTTGTTAACCCTGTTTTTATTCAGACAGAAATGTCATGCTTAGCAAATGTTTGTGCTAAGCAGCATATAAAATTGGCCCCAGATCTTTAGGAGTCGATAGTGCTCGATATAAAATTATCTAGGAAATTCTTCTGTCGGGGAGAATAGGTTCTTTAACTCGGCACACATTAGCCGCGGCCAATTCCGAGCACGTTTGTAATTTTCCCCTTTGCATGCGTGCGTGGTTCCTGTATAGGGCCTGTTTGTTTTATGATAACGCACGGGATCCCAGATTTGTGGTTCCACGTCTTATGCAGGATACGCTAAAATGGGATCCGGATTAGCAGGATTTGTGATCTTGTGTGTTATGTTAAAACAATTAAACAGGCCCATAGTGCCTCCGTCATCATGGTGGCCATTTTGCAAGTTCAAGTGAAAAACGTAGGGTCTTTATAATATACGAAATCAGGCTTGAGGCTAGGCTTGGGATTTACTTTGCTACCGCCATGCTGTGTTCTAAATGACATGATACATGGCGGATCTGGGGCCACATTTCGGCTTCGTCATGATTGTTGTGGTCCTCAAACTTCATCATTCATTCATCTGCTATCATATCATTAACAGGAAACGGAACATTTCAATTATTCAAGACTAAAAATCCTTCCAGTTTGGCAGGTTTCGCAGGGGTCAATTTTATAGAGCTGCTTAAGCACATAATTTACTTAAGCATGAAAAGTCTCCCGCAACCAAAAATGATTACCAACCAAATTTTCACATGATGTTTACTGCTTTTGACTTGTATCCGGTCATTGTTTGCTGAGCATAACATTCACAAGGAGTTTAGGCTGGCATTATATACTAATTTTATTTACCAAGGTTTTTGGTGCTTAAGCAGCTCTATGAAATTGGTTCCTGATTTCAGATAAAGGCCCATATATAGCATCATGTCTGAAGCATGTTTTGGGCACTATCTCTAGTTCTGCAATGTTAGCGTACGGTATTCGTACACTAGCACAGCTCAATATTCATCCCATGTACTCACAGGCCCAGCAAGCTGTCCACATTATTTTGTGTTCCATTCAGTACAAATGTAGTCCATATACCACAGGTGCTCTTTACAACACTCGAAAGCAAACAAATTATCCCAATTTTTCAGCAATTTGAAAAGATTTTACGCACCAAGCATTGAAATCTCTCTCACAAAACCAGTTATTAAAATATGCACGCAGGCTTGTGTGTAGAATCGATTTGAAATATTAAATTAACCCAAATACAGATGAAGGGATTTTTTTATAAAAAGGCAGATGTTTTTCTCTTCGCCATCTGGGTCTGGGCCTATTTTTGTATTCTGTGTAGAAAAACCTGAGCTAGATTTCACGAAAGGCTAAGACAGATCGCAACTTGCGTATCAATCTTAATTGCTAAGCAAAGTGTGATGTCACAATACTAGCTGCTTTGGAAACAAACACGAACAACGTATCTAAAAGATGAATCGCAAATCTTTGTGAAATCGACACGTAGGACTATTGGGGCCTTTCTCAAAGCTCAGGCTACGGCTCCGCCTCCATATCGTGAATCCATTTCAAAATTACAGGTATCAAAATAGAGGCTTTTGGCTGCAGTTAGGAAGTAGAATTCTCTGGTTTGAAAAGGACAACAGAGCTTCAGCTTCAATGGCAAACCAAAACCTATATTTTCAGCATATGAAAACAGAGACGAAGCCGGAGCCGGAGCCGGAGCCGGAGCCGGAGCCGGAGCCGGAGCCGAGCTTTGAGAAACGCCCCTTGCCTTATTCATGCTGCATCCATTTTGTCACCTTCCTTGTATACCCTTCGGAAAAGATAACACGAATTCTAAAAAAGAAAACGGGTACCAGACTATTTTGAATTTCAAGCCAAGGGGCCTTTCTCAAAGCTCGGCTCCGGCTTCGGCTTCGTCTCTGTTTTCATAGGCTGAAAATATAGGTTGTGGTTTGCCATTGAAGCTGAAGCCCCGTTGTCTCTTTCAAACCAGAGAATCTACTTCCTAACTGAAGCCAAAAGCCTCTATTTTGATACCTGTAATTTTGAAACGGATTCACGAAATGGAAACGGAGCCGGAGCCTGAGCCGGAGTCGAGCTTTGAGAAATGCCCCAGGTTTGATTGCACTGCTTAAAAGGCAGGATGGATGCACAGTGAATAAGACCATATAGGCACACGGATATGCTGCATGGTACATTAATTGATGAACTGAAGTCAAATACACAACCTGCCACTTGTAATTAATGCAAACATTTTCTAGTCTTTCCATCTGTAGTGGAAAACGACCTTGACTTTTCAAACGTCAATAAGTCTGATTTCTCTGAACCAGAAATTGACCGGGCCTGTATGCAGTTTAGACGCAAGCAGTTATTGAATGCGACTGTTTTTGCAGGTGGCTTGCCGTGTGCATCTTTCATAATAATATTATTAAAGGTATTTACAGGATTGGTAATATGCCCAAACAGAAATGTTTTCACAGATTTACATATAACATTCAGGATATGAAGATGGTGCTGGTAGAAACATACCGCTAAAATATTTCCGCCTGAAATGGTGTATTTATCCAGAAATTAGTAAAACAAAGACCGAAAACATTTTTTTTATCTCGGGGTAAGATCAAAACCATTCTCTGTTTTATAAAAAAATTGAGTCGGGTTTTCGCTATTTTCTCGTGACTCAGATGTCCGATTGAGCTCAAATTTTCGCAGGTTTATTATTTCATGCTGGATCAGACAAAGTGTGAGTGCTGTTCTGTACCTTTACCAATCATGTATTATACCTTTAAAGGAGTTATAGGCGATTCTATGTCGAGGAAGGCTAATGATATGGTACCGTAGCCTAGTGGTCTGTTGTGTCGTACTTGATATTGTGGTCAATCTACAGATTGTGGGTTCGAATCCAGCCATGGGTTTTTGGTGCTTGTATCCTTGGACAAGACACAATGTCAAGAAAGATTGTCGTACTTAAGATCTTGTGGTCAATCTACAGATTGTGGGTTCGAGTCCAGCCATGGGCTAGTGGTGCTTGTATCCTTGGCCAAGACATGGTAAATTTACAGATTGTGGGTTCGAATCCAGCCATGGGTTTGTGGTGCTTGCGCCCTTAGGCAAGATGCTTTGTCACATTATTGCTCCTCTTCACCCAGGAGTAAATGGGTACCTGCGAGGGTAGAGATGGCTTTGTGCTTGATTAGCCCTTGTGCAACTTATAGCAGCCAGGGCTGTATACTCCTAATGGAGTTGAGATGATTTCAGGAATGTAAATGTAGCCCAATGACCAGGGACTAATAATACGTGCATCGACATCTTTGATTGTGATATGCTCTTTATTTATAGAACTGCATAGGCCTATCATAAGTCATCATTATCATCATACTAATGGTATGTACAGAAGAGGAATTTCACTTTTAGAATCTAGATTCAATTTCCGTCCACGGTATTCCATATTTCTAAAAAACAAACTTGATTAAATATGAAGGACTCATCATTTTGGTGAAATATTCAAGTGTAATAAGGAATGCAATCCTTCAAGGATTTCAAAAGTCTATATATAATAATCTTTATATAATGATGTAAATTCTAAGTATGATGAACTATTTATGATGTGCCTGCGTTACGCGCATCGCATTTCCAACGTCGATATTTTTGTCTACGAAGAATGTTTACCCTCATTGTATATGCATGAAATGAATGTCAGTTTTATGTGTATGTCATCCGTGCTGTGTTAGCGGTATTTGCTCTCAAGAATAGCAGCAGAACCAATGACCGGTGTATCGTGCTCACCTGCCCGGCGTGCCTGGCTGTCCGGATGACCCGAGCACGCATGTCGCACGACAATGGACTTGGGCCCAATTTCATGGAATCTATTACGGCCTATTTGTGTGCTTATACGGGCACTGCTATACGCGTGAAACCTATTTCATGGAATCCGTAAGCAAGACTTAATCGGTTAGCGAATAATTTCTAGGCTAACCTTGATTTTTTGTTCTGCTAATGCGCGTCACCACAAAACATGGTTAATACAAGTGATAAATTGCTGCAAACTGCTCATCCACCAAAACAATGACCTAATATGCATAACGCTTAGAGGTAGGAGGGCCTGACGTTTCGATCCTAGCAGGATCTTTTCTCAAAATGCTAAATAATTACCACGTATCTTTGCTTTTATTTTATTTTCCCCAAAGGAGTAACAAGCCACGATGCCTGTGTACCTCTTGGGCGTGGTCGTTGCCTTGGGCGTGGTCCTCTGCCTCGTCGTGGTCTTGGCAGCCTACCTCTTCTGCCGGCAGTGGAGGGTTAAGTCGGATCCCTCTAAAGACGAGCGGTACAATGACTTTCTAAACAGGGTGCAAGGCGGGGCACAAGACCCCAGCCCTATTGGACTCAGGAAAGTCACGGCGAGAGTTAGTGGTCAGCGAAGCGGGTAAGTGTTTCCAAAATGACCGTCGTCGTAAATACAAGAATATCAGAATGAAGCTTGTTAATCTATTACCTGGGCCAATTTCACAGAGCTGCAAAGCACCAAAATTTGCCTAAGCACCAAAAACCTTGGTAAATAAACTCAGTATGCCAGCCAAAACTCCTTGTGAATGTTATGCTCAGCAAACAATGGCCGAATACAACTCCAAAGCAGTAAACATCGCATGGACATTTGGTTGGTAATCCTGTTTGATCAAGGAGGACTTTTCACGCTTAAGCAAATTTTGAACCTAAGCAGCTCTATTAAATAAGTCCCTGTTTATCAAAATTCTCGTCTTGTCAGATCTTTCTCTGACATATCCCCTTATAAGAACTCTGAAATCACACACAAACAGAGGAAGTACGCACAGACAGCCATTTTAGTAAGCAAACATTGACTGTATTCATTTGCTGTGTGATTCTGACCGAATTAATATTAATAATAGTCCCTAATGATTAATAATTATAATAATTGTGTGTGTGAAAGGTTCGCCCTTCAATATATGTGATTTGACGTTAATAACATCAGTGATGGCTCCGTTGCTTACTAAAATGGCAGCCGAATGATACTTCACTTTTGGGGCTGAGCAGACTATCTTTCGCAGTAGAAATTTGGTTAAAGCAGAGTGTACACTGTCAACAATTTCGGTAACATTTTCGGTAACATGTTGCCCAGTTAGGGCAACACACCTGGGCAACACGACTTTGGGCCCTGTGTACACTAGCAACATTTGGCCAACATGTTACCGAGATGTTGCTGCGACATGTTACCCAACTCGTTTTGCTCTGTGTACACAGACAACATTTGCATCAACAACGTACCTGGGCAACATGTTACCGAGATTGTTACCCGGAAAATTTTGACAGTATACACTCTGCTTAATGCTAATGGTGGTCTGAACGTCTTAAAGGTTGTATCATACTTTGGTATTAAGAAACCAAAACAGAAATGTTCACAGATTTACGTATAACTTACAGGGTATGAAGATGGTGGTGGTAGAAACCTACCGTTAAAATTGTTTCGCCTGAAATGGTATATTTATCCAGAAATCAGTAAAACAACGACCGAAAATCTTTTTGATCTTTTAAAAGATCAACTGAATAAAAGAGAAAAAACTTAGGAAATACTGTCGCTGTTTTTCACTGTTTTCTCAAAAAGTGGGCATCGTATGGGACTGAAATTTTCACAGATGACTGTATCTGTTTTGATATTTCTGCCCATGAATCTGCATTTCTTTGATAAAAACCAAAGTATTATATTACCTTTAAATTGCATTTTGTGTTGTGTACAGTGTGAACGAAGAGCTTTATTGACCCACATTGACATTTTGAATAGTCGAAACGGGTTGCACGACTGGTGTAAATTTCAACACGTTAGCGTCACTTTAGTTCAGAAAGACAAATCTTACTGCAATGACTTTCTAGGCAATTTATCTTCGAAAATGCCCGATCAGAGTCCATCAAACTCCGCTATTACGTACCCCAGGGAACACGTGCCAAGACCCTAATCTCAAAGATGGAGCCAATTTACAGTAAGGCCAGCTGCTATTTGGTGACGAGGTCAGGCTCCTTAGTGGTCAATCATGACATCAACTAATTGCAACGATGACCGTGCGTATCAATAATTGTCCCCGCGATAGGATCGCCTGGAGAGAGATTTGACTGCATTTTATCATTTTGTAACGTGTAGTTCATGCATTGTGTTGAACTCCCCCTTCTTATTACAACTTATTATTGGCTACACATGGGGGACGGAATGATTAAGAACCAAGCTTATTTTTAACACGTGTACACTCAAATACCATGAATTTGTATCCTTGTGGAGACATGGCTATACCTCCATGCTTCGTTCGTGTGAACGCATATGGCCTTTTCCAAACCTCGGCTTCGGCTCAGGCTTCGGCTCCGGCTCCATGTCGTGAATCCGTTCTAGAGTAACGGGTATCAAAATAAAGGCTTTTGGCTGCGATTCAGAATTGGATTCTCTGGTTTGAAAAAGAAAACAGAGCTTCAGCTTGAATGAAAAACCACAACCTATAGTTTAATCATATAGATGACAGAGATGAAGCCGGAGCCTGAGCCGGAGCCTGAGCCGGAGCCGAGGTTTGGAAAAGGCCCCTGGTGCCTTGTGGAGACCGAGCACAATAGGTTGAATATGTCCCCACAGGGACATTCAAAAGGTGCATAGGTCTCCACAAGGTTTTCACAAAACTAATATTTGGAAATAACTCAACAAGGAGGAATTTCCAAGGTATACTTATCCTTCGCAAACAGAAGTATTCTACATGAGGGACGTTTGCTAGAAATTTCAACCCAGGAAAGTGATTCTGGTTCAAATGGGAGTGATTTCAATTCTGCTCTTCGGAGAGTGTTCATTTAGTACACAAGAACAAAGCCATGTCTCCACCACAAGGATAGAAAATCAGGTTGTTGAGTGTTTCATCTTATTGAACACATACTCCTTAGTCCTTGATTGTGCAGCAAAAAATTGAGACTCCGGCGATAAAAAAAACCCAAAGAATTGTTTGCCATCCGGTTGTGTGAACAGTTGCCGATGAGGGCGCTATATAAGGCTTGGGAAACAGTATTAATAGTACATGTAGGTGGCAGGGCATGATGCTCTAGATCCTGCGCTGTACCATAATAATTATGAACTTGTAGCCAATGAACGAGAGTATGTAAATGAGGGAGCTGGAAATGAATGAATTATGTAAATGAGAAACGTGTATGTCAATGAGAGACTTTGCAAATGAGGGGTATATGCAATGATAATGTGGCAATGTATATGCACATTTTTTGATGCTGGAGGAAAGATTATGAATGCAAAGTTATGATTTTATATTGAGCAAATATAGATTCCATTCTGTGCATGAAAAAGGCTCGTATTATATTGTCAAGTGTGTCTGAAATTTAATACTTTTCCTTTCTTCCCAAGACGGTTAAAAGCGGCTGACTCGATATCACCAGGTCCGCCCGTTTCACCCATCGTACTCAATAGCAACTATAGTTTCACTATTCCTAAAGGTAAGCCTGTAATCCTAACCATGTGCACTTACCATACTGCTTACCACACACTACCGCAGTCTCCACAGGGGAACTGGATCATTAACCATAGTTCACCCTTACCCAAAAGACCAGGGGTCGATTTCACGAAGACCTACGATCGATCGTAACTTGAGTTACGAAAGATAACCCCTAGTATCTCACATAGGGCTGCAATGCATCATTTAAGTCCTACGATTGATAGTAAGTTACGATGGGTTTGGTGAAATCGACCCCAGGGCTGTTTACCACAGTTTCCACAGGGGGAACTGGATCATAAACCGTGCATTACCACTTAAACCACACTGTGGTGTATTGTGGTATTCAGGATACCACACTTACCCACAGGAAAAATCATGCGTATGTGGGTAAGGGTCTTCAATGAAAGGTTCTAGTGGCTGATTGGTTCGACGAGTCCTCTAGTTGTCATAAAGAAACGGCCCACGCTTCACTCCTAGGTCCGATGTTGGGCCTCCCGATTTTTGTACACCAGTCCCATTCCAAAGGCCAAAAGTCTGAACCAAGAAAGGTCGTTGGCATTTTCAAAATAGCTGACATTTTACTTCAGGACCTTTTGTATCAAGACCGAAATCTAGGACAAGAATGAAAAGAGGTTTGAGTTGAAGAAGATCTCAACCATTGAGCTGCTGAAGATTTAGGTCGGACGAAGTTCAAGACAGAGATTAACATTGTGTGGTGACCCACAAAGGAGTGATATGTGAGGAGAATTTATATGCCTCCACAAATAGCCAGATAGATCATCGTAAATCCTTCAAAGTTCCAAAGTTCATAAGTTCAGATTCGTATTATGACAATCCTTTCGTGGAATCACTGTCTAGAATATATATTCATAGAACGTCCTTTTTTCAACCTATTATCCGACATAGTTCGTAGTTCGTCCCACTGAGGGTGTAATACTGTGTGGTTTTAGGTTCATTTTCTCCCAATATCTGATCATCGCTCTAGGTTCTTCCGTGGTATTACCCAAGGGGGTGTGTTGTGTCATATCTTGAATAAGTTATAGTGTGTAGGGGGGAGGGAGGATCAAGCCTTATTGCATTCTGTTATCAACTGAGAAGAGATTCCACACAGTAAATAGTTGGGACTCTTGCGTCTATCGTCTTAAGGGATATATAACCCTGTGTAGCTAGCATCTCTTGGATTTATAATAAAAATACGTGTTTAATGCACGTCCTCTCCCAACATAATAACATCGGGGTCGATTTCACGAAGCCCTACGATCGATCGTAACACGGGTTACGAAGGATAACCCATCATATCCAACGTATGGCTGCAATGCATCATAAGTCCTACGATTGATAAGTGAGTTAAGATGAGTTTGGTGAAATCGACCCAAACTGTTTTCGTTGGTCACAATTGAGAACATCATTTGATATTTTGACAATTGGTGCGACTACAGTACACATCCTTTTTGGGACGAGTTTCATGTTGGTTGAATGATTATCTTCCAAATGTCATCCATAGGTATATTTTTGTCTCATCAAATCGCGTTCCCTTGTGCATTTCCTGCCTCCTCTGTATGGCAAGAGTCATTTCCGTCAGATACTTTCGTCCCGTTTGACCACAATGTTAAACTAGGATTTTCATGGAGGACATGATGAAGTATGGAATATCTCGTGGGCGTGTTAGTTGTTGTCTTATCCGACTGTTGAGACATCGCGTCTCCTCGGGCCGCCCACTATTCAGAGGGAAAACACATCCAGTGTAGAGTTCTTGTCTCTTATTCGACACGATTTTATCGTCGAATTGCAACTTCTGGATAATGTTTTCAGATCATTATTTTAGAATGGATTCACAAAAATGGACACAGAGCCTGAGACTCCGTTTCGTAAACGTCCTTAGACTTCTTTCATTTCTTGTTGTCTTGAAACATCCAGCTACGTCGCCAGGGTTCCAGGGTGACTCCTTCACGTTAGAGAAGCCCCAGCCTCCTGTTGGCGTCCTAAGTCCTACTTCCAAGACCCCTTCCATGATGGCCAGACTGGATCCTACTCAGCTGGATCCATCAGCTTATATGTACAAGGAGAATCACACTGTGAGTATAATACAAACCCAGAATTTCATTTTGTATACAGGGTGTCCTCCCCAAAACGCAACACTTTGCGTCGGAACTATTATATGAAAATTAAACTGTTTATCACTTCAAGATTCAGTTATATGATGCAACCATGTCTTGGCTATCACCATGTAGAATTTAAGCAAAATCGGGCTGAAATTGGCGAAAATATTACCAATAGCACTGCGCACTTGCGCTAAAAATAGCACCGAACCTCAGACAAACATTGCAACCGGCCATGCCGGCAAACGTGTGGTGAGCTGAGCTGTATGTGTGCACGTGCATGCATGGTGTGACGTCATTAGTGCGGAACGCTATTGAAAGAGTACTCTTTGAAAACAAATTTGCAGTATTCCATAATAAGTGGTCAATATACACATATTGTGTATTGAAAGAAAGATGAAAATCGGGTTTTGAGGTTGGGTAATTCAGTCTTAGTTTTTTCCCCCTAATTTCAGTCAAATTTTGCTCAAATTCTGAAATTGGCCCCAGGTCTAAGGACCTGTCTACACCACTGGGTAATCCTGTTTGATCAAGGAAGACTTTTCAAGCCTAAGCAAATTTCATAGAGCTGCTTGAGAACCCAAATTTGCTTAAGCGTCAAAAATCTTGGTAAATGAAATCAGTATGCCAACCCAAACTCTTTCGGAATATTAAGCAGTAAACATCACATGAAATTTTGCAGCTCTATGATGAAATTGGCCCCTGGTCATCAGTGGTCAAGCCTGGCCGGACTGTCCACTGTCCTACCGGTCAGTCATCCCTATCCATTCATATTTCACGCATATTGACACCCAATGATCCCAATACACAGGTCAGGAAGCAGTCCGCCGATGCTGGTATACCGGGCCCCAGCCTGGGGATCATCAACTTCTCTCTCAAGTACAACCCCGAGATGGGTCTGCTGACCGTCAAACTGATCCAAGCCCGTGATTTACGGCCCAGGGAGTTCAGCGGCACAGCAGATCCTTACTGCAAGGTATATTGGCCTACATTAAAAACGGGACCAACAAAATGATAAACAAGAGTAAGGGACTGGATGGACGAAGCAAGCCAGTGTCACGGGATAGGTTGTCCTGGCATGCTCCGCGGTCCGACTGCGTCTGGAGAATTAAGGCCTTTTTGAAACGGAGGCTCAGGCCCAGGCCCAGGCTCAGGCTCAGGCTCGGGCTCGGGCTCGGGCTCGGGCTCAGGCTCAGGCTCAGGCTCGGGCTCAGGCTCGGGCTCGGGCTCAGGCTCAGGCTCAGGCTCAGGCTCAGGCTCAGGCTCAGGCTCAGGCTCAGGCTCAGGCTCAGGCTCAGGCTCAGGCTCAGGCTCAGGCTCAGGCTCAGGCTCAGGCTCAGGCTCAGGCTCAGGCTCAGGCTCAGGCTCAGGCTCAGGCTCAGGCTCAGGCTCAGGCTCAGGCTCAGGCTCAGGCTCAGGCTCAGGCTCAGGCTCAGGCTCAGGCTCAGGCTCAGGCTCAGGCTCAGGCTCAGGCTCTGCAGGCTCAGGCTCAGGCTCAGGCTCAGGCAACATTTCGTGAATCCATTCTAAAATAAAGGATATCAAAATAGAGGCTTTTAGCGGCGGTTCGGAAGTAGATTCTTTAGTTTGAAAAGGGAAACGGAGCTTCAGTTTCAATGAAAAACTACAAGCTATATTTTCAGCATGACAGAGCCAAAGCCGGAGCCTTAGCCTGAGCCTGAGCCTGAGCCTTCGTTTCGAAAAGGTCCTAAATTACGCAAATAACATCAAAATACTTTGCACACGTATGCGCACAGCAAAAATACGTCTCGTCACGCACGCACGCAAATTGGTCCATTGTTGCGTCGTGCGACATGCGTGCTCGGGCCATCCGGACAGCCAGGCACGCCGGACAGTTGGGCTCGTTACAATTAACTGGTTAATGTATTGATAATTCCCTCTTAGCCTGCTCTAGTATTTACTGTAAAAGACATATTTTCCATGATTTCAATCGACCACAGACCTTTTTTTCGACGCAAACTGGGTTGAACGCGTGTACTTAAAACTCGTAAAAACAAACCTTAGTGTGAAATTTGTGTCTTTATTTGTGCTGCATGTGCAATATATCTGCAAAGGGCAAATACTGTGCAACGATCCTCTTCCATCATAGTCCTTGTGAGCTTTCGTCGTTTCTTTTTCCACCTGTTCCCTTTCCACGGGGAAAAAACCAAAACCAATACCTTTCAGGATGAATTTCGTCTTCGGTGAAAGATGACCATTATCTCTTCTTTTTATCCAAAATGGACGGCTGTAAGTGTGAGTGTGTATCGGTATGGCCGGCCGGCTTGTTTGCGGTTTTCCATTTCAAACATTCAATCACGTAAATGGATTATTTCTTTGGCCGCACGCGGACTGAGCGGAGGGGTCCTAAGCTCTGTGCACCTGCTCTTGTGGCTTGGTGCTCGGTACCAGAGCAGGTGTTTCCTTACCCCGGACTAGTTACAGTCCTGACGGTATAGTCAAAATCTAGCCCTGACATTTATTAAACGTGAAATCTACCGTTGTACACCTTCAGTTGCTGTACATTCCTTTTAACAATTTCATATCTTATATTCCACTCTGCTTATTTTTGATCAGATAACTGATTTGATTTAGACAATAGGTCACATGTTTTACCTATTTAGGCCGCCACTTTTGATACTTAAAGCTCAAAATCTTGCCCAAAATGTCAAGATAGGATAGTAATGTATAACTTTTTTTTTTAAATGAAATTTATTCGAAACGGACTCAGGCTCCGTCTAATTATGCTGAAAATATAGGTCGTGGTTTTTAAGTGGAGCTGAAGCTCTGTTTTCCTTTTCAAACTATATAATCTACCTCCGAACCACAGCCAAAAGCCTCTATTTGCCTTCATTTTAATAAAAATGAGGAGAGCTGCAAATCACTCTCCTTAAATCAACGTAGATAATTTAGGAGAGTGATTTGCTCTCACTAACAAAAATCAAGTTTGAGGTGCAATTTCAACTCCTTAAATCAACATAGGGCCTATTCATAATAAAGAGAGCAGTTTGTTCTTGCTAAACCAAGTTTCTGCATGTGTCCGGTGTCAGAAAAAGATAACTTATGCAAAACGTTGCTTGTCCTGTTGCAAAAACCCGACTCAATGTTTCTTTTAAAACATTAAGAATGGTTTTGATCTTACCCCGAGATTAAAACTGTTTTCGATCTTTGTTTGACTAATTTCTGGATAAATACACCATTTCAGGTGGAAATATTTTAAAGGTATGTTCCTACCAGCACCGTCTTCATATCTCGAAAGTTATATGTAAATTTGTGAGCATTTCTGTTTTGGCCTCTTACCAGTATGATACTACCTTTAAACCTTCTTAATTAGGCATTCCTGGTCAAAATGTCTTGATTTGAACTCTGAGCCACCGTCTACTTCTCCCCAGATTTCGGTCGTCCCTCATGCCAGCAAGATGCTTCAGAGTAAGGTCCATCGCAAGACCTTGTGCCCGGAGTTCAAAGAGAGCTTCGTCTTCGAGATTCCTGAGCCGGACATCCACCGGCAGACGGCCCGCATCCAGCTCTTCGACTTCGATCAGTTCTCCCGCGACGAGTGCATCGGTATGGCGGTGCTGGCCCTGACCAACGTGGACCTGACGGAGAAGGTGGAGGTCTGGAAGGAGATTAAGGCCGTGCCTGTCGCTCACAGAAAGGTCAGGCTCGTTGGCTACATCGGACGTAACTTTAAAACTGGCCAGGGCAAGCCACTCAGAAAGCCTGGCCAGGCCTAGGCCTTCAGGCCTCTAATCCACCCCTTATCAACCCTGAACTTCTTCACAATAGAGCTGCATCACACCACCAAATCATGGCTTCTGTGGATACTGTCCATGATCAATGTGGACTCAATCTGTCAATCAGGATAGTGCCAACTATGATCCAGGACACAGCAGGGGCTTGAAGTTGATAGTTCAAGTCTGGGGATTATAGAAGCACAAGAGCCCCAGGCAAAGCTCAGGCCTGACCGGGCTTTTCAAGTATGATCTAGGACACAGCAGGGGCTTGAAGTTGATAGTTCAATGCTAGGGATTACAGAAGCCCAAGACCCCAGGCAAAGCCCAGACCTGGCCTGCATGGCTTCTCTATACTGTCCATGGTCATTGTGGCAATTGGGTTAGTGCAAACTATGATCCAGGACAAACCAAGGGCTTGAAGTTGATAGTTCAAGACTAGGGATTATAGAAGCTCAAGACCCCAGGCAAAGCCCAGGCCTGGCCTGGCTTCTCAGTGGCTGCGCCCGACCAGTATCAAAGTTCCTCTTTCTTAGACATTTATCAATGATTCGTTCAGCACGATACAACACTTGACGATATGTAAATATTCTTGGTTTGATTCGTCGTAATTAGAATCAACTCCTTGATCCTTTTCAGCAAAGTGACGAGACCCCTGAGCTGGGTGACATCATGTTCTCCCTGGCCTACCTCCCTAGCGCTGAGAGACTCACAGTTGTCATACTGAAGGCCAGGAACCTACGTGCCATTAAACTACTGGAAGATCGCAAGACCTCAGGTGAGTCCAGTTACCAAATTCCATAGAGCTGCTTAGCACACAAATTCGCTAAGCATGACATTTCTTTCTTAGTAAAAACAGGATTAACAACCAAATTTCCGTGTGTTGTGTAACACTTGTAATTTTAATTGTTTGGCTGTTCGCTGACCATGAATATCAAATGGAATTTGAAATAAGAAATAAATAAATAAATAAATAAATAAATGTGTAGTGTGGCGCCATCTTGTCGTTATGAGCACGAAGTATATGTTTGAAAATAAAAATCATGCACTATTTCAATGAACGTGTAGTTGGTGAATAAAACTGAGACATGTGTAAGCATCTTGATATCGCATCTTCGTGTCTTCTCAGATCCCTACATCAAGGTCTCCATCTTCTGCTCCTCCAAACGGATGAAGAAGAAGAAGACGTCTACGAAACACAACACCGTCCACCCAGTGTTCAACGAGGCCCTCGTCTTCAGTGTAGTCCAGGAGTCGCTCAGGCACCTGAGTCTTGAGTTCCAGATCATCCACGAGAACAGGATAGGACAGAACGAGGTGAGATGACTTGAGAGAAGGAGCCAATTTCATAGAGCTGCTTAAAGGTAGTATCATACTTTGGTAGCATACCGAAACAGAAATCTTCACAGATTTATCTATAACTTACAGGGTATAAAGATGGTGATGGTAGAAACATACACTTAAAAGAATCTCTGCCTGAAATGCTGTATTTATCAAGAAAAGAGTAAAACCAGTGACGAACTTTATTTTTGATCTTTTAAAGATTGGAAAATAAAAGAGAAAAGACTTAAGAGATACTGTGGCCGTTTTTCACTGTTTTCTCAAAAAGGTGCCACCGTATGGGACTGAAATTTTCACAGATGACTGTTACTGTATCTTCCTTGATATTTTTGCCCACGTAAACCAAAGTACGATATTACCTTTAAGCACCAAAATTTGCTTAAGTACCAGCAACCTCGGCAAATAATATCAGTACGCCAGCCAAAACTCCTTGTGAATGTTATGCTCAGCAAACAATGGCCGAATACAAGTCAAAAGAAGTATAAAACATCATATGAAAGTTTGGTTCGGGTAATTCTGTTTGATCAAGGAAGACTTTTCATGCTTACCCCTGGTAAGCAATTTGTGCGTATAAGCAGCTTTATGAAATTGGCCCCAGATTGTAAGCAGATACTGATGTTGATATGTCCTTGTTACGCCTTTCGTACCAAAACATCCTCCCTACAGGTCATTTGATCAAAAAGTCCTTTGAGTTTGTTTGTTTCTTTTTTTTCCTTCCCACGAACTGCTATAGATCTTGGGCCGAGCGGTCTTGGGCCCTGACTCCCACGGTGAGGAACTAGCGCATTGGAATGACATGATCTCTTCCAGTAAACCCGTAGCGCGATGGCACAGACTAATTACATAACGACAACTGCTGCTATCGGTCAACAAACGTATTAACGTTTCCACAGATTCGCGATATTTTTGTACAATTTGAGATGAATTTAAAAAAAAATTGAAGTCCTAGATTATTCTGGGTCTTTTATTTGTGAAGTTTGGCCTTAATTAAAAAGAAAGAAAGACAATGCCGTTGATTGATATGTATTTATGTCACTTGGAAGAAAAAAATGTGTATAATATGTATATATTTGGTATTTTGAGGGGCGGGGCCCCTTTAGCCACGCCCCCTGGGGAGAAGACTTCCATCTATTCGTGAATGTCATTGGTTTTATTAGCAGATATAGCTTCTTGATAGGAACGATGTTTCACTGTCGTTTTGCCAATGGCAGAGAAATGCTTTGGTCAATGCTTAGTGGCAGCAAGGTTGGAGACAGGAGTGAGCTACAGGCTTGATCACCTCAAGCGGGTGAACAGTCTTAGGAGACTTGGGCCTTTCTCAAAACTCAGCACCGGCTCAGGCTCCGGCTCAGGCTCCGGTTCCGGCTCCGGCTCAGGCTCCATTTCGTGAATCCATTATAAAATAACGGTTATCAAAATAGAGACTGGTAGCTGCGGTTCGGAAGTAGATTCTTTGGTTTAAAAAGGAAAACAGAGCTTCAGCTCCATTGAAAAATTACAATCTATATCTTCAGCATATGGATTACAGAGACGAAGCCGGAGCATGAGCCGGAGCCGAACTTCGAGAAAGGCCCTCGAAGTGGACTGTGATTACTGACGGGACCTTCCACCATCGCCATTCCCATCCTCGTGACAGACGCCCTCTAGCGCCTTCATATTCCACTGGGGCACGTTTTGGATGTCCAGTTAGCTTGGAAACTAAGAATGATAATACTTAAAAGTAGGATCATACTTTGGTAGCATATCGAAACAGAAATCTTCACAGATTTACCTTTAAATTACAGGGTATAAAGATGGTGATGGTAGAAACATACCGTAAAAATATTTCTGCATGAAATGCTGTACTAGTATCCAGAAGAGTAAAACCAATGACCAAAACCAATTTTCATCTTTTAAAGATCAACATTTACGGTGAAGAGACTTAAGAAATACTGTGGCCTTTTTTCACTGTTTTCTCAAAAAGTGGGCACCGTATGAAACTGTAATTTTCACAGATGACTGTCACTGTATCTTTCTTGATATTTTTGCCCATGAATCTGCATTTCATTGACGAAAACCAAAGTATGATATTACCTTTAAAGCTACGTATGGTCACGGAAGTACTAGATAGGTTTAAAAGATAGGTTTGCGATGACACCATGTAATCTCTTCTGTGAGAGTGTGTGGTTCTGAGAAGAACCGATGGTTTAACACTCGACGTTCCGAACAGTGTGCTCTGTTCGTCTTCAGGAAGATGGAGATCGAGTTTGAGGGTTTTTGTCATGTTTGACCTCAGTATTGTGATTTAAAGCACCTTTCTCGCACTTGTAAATCTGTACTTCTAGTCCACAGTCAAGCAACAATTTGACAATGTTTGTATTGCTTCTTTCTTTGCTATCGATTTACTTGTGTATATAACTGGTCCACGGCGCTGATTTTATGACACAAACGGACACCAGTGAAGAACATTGTGGGCGTGGACTACTTCCTTCACCCCGCCCACCACATTGTTAAGTATACTGTTAACACATAACATTTTGATATGCGCGGTGCCTTTTTTAACATAAGTGACAGTAACCACTCACTTGAACATAATTCAAATACCTCGCTTTTGTTTAATTTATAAACTAACTCTGGTGTCAGTTATTGAATTGTCAAATACTCTGCATACCATTTGCTTTTATCTTTGGTGTGTTCAACTTCTTCAATATTCTTTTTGTAACTTTCGGTGGAACGATTTATTGTGCACTTGAGTAAAACCAATTCCAGTATCAGCTGACATATGTTGTTTGTTGTGTCAAATAATGCTAAAATTGATTAAAGTAACCATTAAATCACGATATTTATATGATATGTTGATGGTTTGTCGAAGGTTTTGGGAAGCTTGGGACTTCTGTCCCTCCAGGTCGGTTTTGGGTCGTCATTATAATATTTGCTGGTCGAATATTGATGAATGTGTTTAGCAATATGACGTAGTTTGCAAGACGAACTCGGGTTTTTGTTGGATAAATGAGTTTGAATGGCAGCATCGTGTAGGATTAGATTTTGCAAACTTAAAGAGCAACGAAGATGCTGAATTTTCTTCCAAATAGACCGAATAGAACTGACAAGCACACAGTGAAGAAAGCTTAAAGAATTGAAAAAATACTGAATGAACTTCTGTACTTAACTTCTGATAATTAATTACCAGAAAATAAGACGAGTGTGGCGATAGAATAAGCAACGCATTCTGTGCATGACGTCATGACGTGCAGACCATCTGCGAATAGAGGCCCATGTACGAATTCAGAATTGAGAATCACTGTAGTGTCTTATACTGGCGCTAATCCGGCATTCGCAATTGGGAACTGACACGGCGACTCCGAGGTCGTGACGTCATGCATCACAAAGTGCCTAGAATAGCCACAACTGCATTTAATTCACGTGTTAATGTAGATGCGATTGTGCGACGCCATGTTGGACTGTAGCGGTCCATTGCGCGTGCGCGCATGAGTCACGTGCTGATATAAGAGCGCATGTCAGCTTACCATTCGCATTATCATTATATTTCAGAATCAATGACGTCATTTTCCCTTCCAAACACCTCCCCTTCCCCTCCCCACCATCTCTCCAATTGATCATATTCCCGGTGCATCCATCTTGTCACCTTCCTTGTATACCCCTTTGAAAAAGATAACACCAATTCTAAAAACAAAACGGGTACCAGACTACTTTGAATCCAAGCCTCGGTTTGAATACACTGCTTCAAATGCAGGATGGATACATCGTGAATAAGGACTACCGAATTGTTTGTGTGTGACCTTTATACAATGTGATTTTGTGTGTATTCATTGTTGTATTTTGATGGACAATTTGACTATTTTGTCGATAGCACAATTCCAGGGGTAAATAATTGAAACTTAAATTGTGGTTATTACCTCGATATCATTACCAGAATAAGAGTTATTGTTGTTGTTTGTGTCTTCAGAAAATGGAAGGTGTCAGTTTTCTATTGCAAAACAATCAAAATAGTGGATGATATTATTCATGAAATTATCTTATTTTGAAAATTGCATTCCTGTGCCTCTATATGAATTAGCCTGATTTCCCAAACGTTTCCGTAAATTGTGCTTTAAGGACTCTTGTTTCGTCCAGTTTCTCTGCATGCTGTAAGAACAATGTTCGCACTTCGTGAGAAAGAAAAATATAATTTGATAGTGATTTGGAATGCCACTTTAATCTTTAAAGGGGCATACCGTCAGAACAACCAAAATAATTGAATTTCAACAATTTGCCTAGTCTGTTAATGCATGAAACTGGTGGTTCTGAAATTTTGCTGTTAATTGTCTTGCTAAAAATCAGGTTGAAGCATGTACCTTTTTGTCTATCGTCTTGATGTCCAAGGTTCGAATGCCACCGGTGTCGAGGCATACTTTCATTGTCTGCTCCTGGTGGCTGGTTCGATCACTCCTTTAAAGTTCTGTCTGTTCAAATGTTGCGGACTTTGTTCGTGACTTAAAATTTTTTTTCCAAAGTGTTTGATTCCAAACAGTGCGCCACCTAGAGTTTGAAACGCGTTGGCCAATCACAATTAAGGTCATGTCCCAATTCTCTGGCTGCGGCTGCAAATTACCTATGTACCTTGTCCTATGATAGCCACTAGCCAGTGACTGCAGCCATTTCCAAAGACTTGTGTGTTATTTGCGGTCGCAACCAGAGAATTTGTCGACCCAATACACGGGTTTACACTTCGAAAAGTGCGCATGCGTGAAAGTGCCTCGTTTTGAAGTTTTGCGATCAAAAGTTAAGATGGCCGCCGAAGTGTAAACTCGTGTATGCGCATTTTGAAGGGTCGACTGATTCCGCGCATTGTGATTGGCCAATGCGTTGCAAACTCTTGGTGGTGCACTCTTTGGAAACGCCCGAATTAAAATGTCATGAAATTAATATGGTTATTATTGCAGATGCCAATAATACAACTATTTATAGACATTTCTTAATACCGTGCTAGCACTGGCAACATTGTGTAATTGAATCTAAGTGCGCTTGAATTGATTTCAGTAAATATTGTAAAATAAAATAAAAGGAATTGGATGAACTTGTATTTTGGGGCGCCACCACGGGACGTATAATTATCAATTCATCACTGTACATAGTGAATGTATTTTTTCGGAAAAATTTGAATTTATATTTATCTATTATTGTTGAACTTCTGCACCATGTTGTCACTGTGGTAAGTCATAGATTAGGATTATAATCTTGGACGATTGAAAACAATTATTTATTTTGGAAGTTTTATTCGTCCATGATTTTTGTGCATCTTTTTTTCTTTTCATTTTTTACGAGATTTTGAGAAAGTGTGACGAAGGTTTTTTGCAAATCCAGAACTCCATTATACTTGTGGTTCTAGCACATTTTGACTTCTATTTGTGAATAAAGCAGTATGACTTAATTAACTTTCGCCATGTTAGGTTGGTTTGTTTGTCTAATATAATTATATGGGCGATTTCCAAAAGTGCGCCACCAAGAGTTTGCAACGCGTTGGCCAATCACAATGCGCATTTTTCAGATAAGCATTTCCTCCCCAGTTTTCACAAGTGACTTTAATTAAGGTGAGTGTTGACCAAGAGTACCACGAATTTTATTCACTTTTATAGCGATAAGAATAACTTGCACTATGCGAACTACTGCCTTTCTCGTTAAGTTAGATACAGTAACAGTCATCTGGGACAATTTCAGTCCCATACGGTGCCCACCTTTTGGGAAAACTGTGGAAACTCCCACTGTGATTTAAAAATCTTTTTACCGTTATTTTTGAACTTTCAAAGATAAAAATTGGTTTTGGTCATTGGTTTTACTTTTCTTTTGGATAAATACATTTTTGCAAACTGAATTTCTGGCAGAAAAAAACCCCCGTGAGGATATGTTTTACCATCACCATCTTTAAACCCTGTAAGTTATAGGTAAATATGTGGAGATTTCCGTTGCTACCATAGTATAGTAGTACCTTTAATAAGGATAAAGAGTTTCAATCTTAAAGACGGACAACTACTACTTTAAGTACACGATTATCATCAGTAGAGGGCGCTGTTCAGAGTCAGTAACTGTCATTAGTGGACAACGCCTGTGCAACCTGTTCATCTCGCCATCTCATACTCTTTGATGTGACAATACAGCCAGGGCGACTAGCAGGCAAGTCTAATATTCAGATCAAACCATCTCTGTCGTACTAGCAGCTTTACAGACAATTATTATATGCTAATCAGGCAATTTTATGCGTTTTGCGACAGACATAAAAATGGTTAAAAAATAAACTACACAAGGCCAATGCTAATAGCACGGCACGCGTACACACGTACACCCACGGCCTTCAATAACGCGTGTGCGCTGTCTGTGCATATTAAATGCAGCAAATCAATCCATCAAAATATCATAACATTTTTTCTAGCGCTTCCAAAGCGCTTCTAGCGCTTCCAGTTTGGAACTGAGTATGACCATAGGCAAGTTTCAGGAATAATTTACAAATAAATCCTCCTCGCTAGCGATTTTGAACAATAACCCTGTGACCTGAGCGCTGAAACAAATGCAAATTTATACAGTATTGAGTTACAAATTCAACGGCTGTTTTATGCATACAAGTAATTATAATTAGTCCTAATGAGCTAGTGACTAATTTATTTATCTCGTTTGCATACTGAATAGACACAGTGACTGTTTAATTGTGTTAATATTGCAAATTATGAACCAATACACACAGAACTGTGTAGGTTATGGAAGTAGAATCATGCAACAGCCGTTGTTATATTCTCGACAACTGAGTTTGGCTTGCTTGTATATAATGCTTGCAAATTATGTTCTGTAACACACAACAAACTGCGCTTCCAACATCATCATTATCTTGGCTTTCTCAGTACAATGGCAGGTGCAGGTAAGGCAAATCAATTTAGCAATTTTATTTCAATATTTCTTCTTCTTTCCCGGTGAAATTTGTCTGAAATTCAGAATCCAGATTTTCTGGCAATTTGCGATATTATTTCGTAGGGAGGATGCAGTTATTACTGCTGCGGTTTTGTCATTCATTATCATTGTGTTGTACACAAAAGCGCTGCCTTGATCCTGGGAGTCGATTTCACGAAGCCCTACGATCCATCGTAACTCGAGTTACAAAGGATAACCCATCGTAAGGGGCCTATCCTACGTATAGGACAACAATGCATCATAAGTCCTAGGATTGGTAGTAAGTTACGATGAGTTTGGTGAAATTGACCCAGGGGAGTGTAGAGCAAAATGTCACACGGGGTGGAAGTCATAACAAAAAGTCCATGTCTGAATATTCTACAAAATAATTCCATATTGTTATTAGGCCTGCTAGACAGAAACCGAAATTACATGTGCATACAGTACACGTGGGTACATCCTGACTATATACATTTTTCTACTTATTTTTCTAATGATATTAATATTACAATACAATAGAAATGTAAGTGAGAATTGTTTCACCCACTTCCTAATTTCGATTTTGTCTGCAATAATATTATGATATTTCGCTAATTATGTCTATTTCCTTAATTATGGGTAGCCGTGTCAGTCAGATAACAATATAAAATAGAAAAATACAAATAGCACTAATGTAATATACACATAGTTTCCTGTTATCTTTAGGTTAAAGAAACAGGATTTATTCTTTATGAAGAAAGCTAATGTAGCTGACCTTTCCAATGCTCAGGATAAAGACTATTTTAGACAGGGAAACTAATCATTGAACGCCATTTTTATTATTTAAACGTATAGTATCATACTTTGGTAGCATACCGAAACAGAAATCTTCACAGATTTACCTATAACTAACAAGGTATAAAGATGGTGATGGTAGAAACATACCGTTAAAATTGTTCTGCCTGAAATACTGTAAAATTTTATCTAGAAAAGATTAAAACCAGTGACCAGAATTATTTTGATATTTTAAAGATCACAAATAAAAGAGAAAAGACTTAAGAGATACTGTGGCCGTTTTTCACTGTTTTCTCAATACGTAGGCACCGTATGGGACTGAAATTTAAATTTTCACAGATGACTGTTACTGTATCTTCCTTGATATTTTTGCTCATGAATCTGTATTTTTGTGACATAAACCAAAGTTTGATTTTACCATATAATTGCATGTGATTCAGAACCAAAAAGCGAGACCTACAAACTGACAATCCATCTTGTTACTGATTTCTCCCATTTGAAGAGTGTTCAGATTTATTCTTAGTTTACTTCGTAATTATGTCCTAAAGTGACGTAATGTTTTGAAACACACTTTCCATATTTCCCGTTTCTTCATGGCTTGCTAGGATCGAAACGCGCCAGGCCCTCTTAACTCCAAGCATCATTTAAAAACAATTTTTTAGGTCATTATTTTTTCTGACGAGCAGTTTGCAGCAGTTTATTACTTGTATTAAAAAAAAGCACATTATATCTTTCGACTTTATGCAAATTTAAGATAATTCTCGGCAATTGTATTCTTTAGTATCACGTTCTAATCAGATTAGAAAAAACAATGGTGAATAATTATGATAATTATTACAAATAAAGTTACTTAATTAATAAATGATAGAAAAATACAATTGCGAATTATATTTCTCTTCTTCTAAGTTCTTCTTCTTCTTTTAGTTTTAACATTTTGTAAATGGAATGTTTTAAATTCTTTAACTATTAAAAAGAAATTGACTGTATATTTGAATGTCCAATAACTTGTGTAACAAAATAATGACTCATACAATGTAGCTAGCTAGCCCAGTGTGTAATAATTAAGAACTGTACTGTTATGTACTTTGGATGCGTCTCCTTGGTATGTTACGTAATAATTTTGTATACTGACGCATGACTGATGTGCAGAAATAACGTCATGTTCGACTTCAAATTTAATTTTATGTTGCAGCGACGCGAGAGGGAACACCAGTTTTTCATGTTATTTTGTTTTCACGACCACTAAGCGGGAATACAAACCGGAAGTGAGAGTTAAAGATCCACGGGGGTCAAAGGTCATTTCTTTCGGGGAGCGTAGGGGAGTTAGCTTGGCACTTTTAGAATTTAAAATTATTGGAATCATAGTCAGCAGAGGGCGCAATGTATCTTCAATGATGTAGTATGTACCAATGACTAGACTGCCTCAGAATTCTGCATTTAATTTATGCCAAGTTGTGGCACTGTTTATGGTCATGTAATATATAGGAATAGAGAAGTATATTTATGATTATAATAATGTAGTTATATAAGTGAATAAGGTAGGTCGGTAACATATGTTACATCAGACATTCAGCCTAGCTGTGTGCATAATTTGTCCAATTACATTTCAATTACATGTACACCCAGTGCATATTCTATAACACATCCATTGATCACATACAATGTATATAGCCTACCATAGAGCTATGAACAGATTACACATGCATGGAACTTACGACCATTGATTTGCCAAATTGTGCCTTTATATAGGAATCATCCAGTATAATCACTTCAGAAACATGAGATATATAACGGTATATATATATATATATATATCGGTGTATATATAATATACATCTCCAGCCAACCAGAACGCGTTACCATGACAATGTATTACTCATGCATGTTTCTATGGAATGGTTGAGAAAAAAAATCAATTTCGTTTTTAAATTGAATATAAATTTGTTCATAATTCTGTTCTTAAGTCCCCAAAATTACCATTTCTGAGGGGGTTTGGTCGGGGTGGGGCGGGTGGGGAGGAGGGAGGTTTGACTTGAGACAGTCTGTGGTTCAACGACCTCGGGTAAAATTTCAATTTTATGCAGTAGATAGAATTGCACGACTATTGTGTGCGGTGACTATACACTTGTTTTTTATCTAGGGGCCGCATATGACATTTTTCGCGACTTCTATACATTTTGAACCAGCGTGGAATATTATTTGCCCCATTTTTTTTATACTGAATGAAACAATTTTGCTGGTAGGTTCGTATTCCATAGAACTTATCATAGGCGGCGATTAATATAGATAATGTTGTTGAGTCTGTGTTTTAAACAATCCTGCTTCACACAGCCAACTTCACTGCATATTACTTTGATTCATCATGGAGCAGATTTTGGCCAGTAAATCCCGAGCCGATTTATGCAGAAATATTTCAGGTATGCTCTTAATTAAAAGATTTTGTTTGCTGATATCGGCGCACCAAATAGGTTGCAACGCTTTCTGTCTACAGAAATAAACACACAAAATCTCCATTCTTTATTTGTTTTAAGCATATACCAAGCAACAGAAATACGCCAAGTAAATAAATAAATTAATTAATTAATGTTTGGAGTTAGGAGGGCCTGACGTGTTTGGATCCTAGCAGGATCTTTATCGAAGGCTAAATGACAAGAGGACAAGAACATTGCAAGTAAAGATACACATAAAACAATACAAGTTTATTACTTGTATTGTATTACTTGTATTATTTATTATATGTGCTTATAAATAAATACACATGCACATTATATGAACAGAGTATATTTTAAAAACGAGGGACAAAATCAAACAAAACAGACACAGAATAACCAAATATTGACACTAACTATTCAAAATGCATAAATAAATGTAAAATTCATATCAATCTGTTACAATAGTGGACATTAATGATCGTAACAAAAATAATTGCATCAAAGAATATCACTCTCTCAAATGTCTTGTATAAACTCCTTTCTTAAAAAATTTAATTTTAATTTTAAGAATTTTGAATTTTAAAAGAAAACTGGCATTTTTTTTGTCGTCATTTAAAAACTTGAGAATTTTGTTGTCAGCCTGTCAGGCGAGAAGCCTTGATCGGGGAAAGGGGACGTGTCTTGATCTCTTTTGTGGCGTGATCATTAGACCGTGACCAACACAAAGGGACAATCATGGATCCATAAAACTAATTCAAGACGTCTTTACGGCGTCAGCCTACTACAGGAAGATCAATGAATAAGGCTCGAACTGTATAGAAGAAGATGTGTGTTTATTTGAAGGCGAAATCTTAACATACTCATGATCACTGGGAATCATCCACTTGTTGTTTTATGCCGACTCACATGCACAGTAATTGCCAATATGAAAGCTTTGCTAAGACAAAAGCTGACTACCCTGCAAGGAAGGAAAGCCCATTGGATCCGGGGTAAGATAAGTCTATATAGTCTGATCCCTGATGTTGATTGAAATTTCAATCTGTGTTTACCAGGGGCCAATTTCACAGCCCTGCTTAGCACAAAAATTGGCTAACTATGCAAATTTATGTATTTTAATCAAACAGGATTAGCAACCAAATTTCTTTGTGTTGTGTATCACTTTGATTGTTCTTTGGCTGTTATTCGCTGACCATGAATATCAAATGGAATTTTTGATGGTGGTTAGTTTTATTGGGCAAGTGTGCTTAGCAATTTCGTGCTTAGCAAAATCCACTTAAATCTGATGCATTGTATAACCATACGTCATACTGGGGTCGGTTTCACCAAATTCATCGTAACGTACTTATCAATCGTAGATCTATGCATTTCAGTCCTAAATATGATACGATAGACTATCCCTCGTAACTCGAGCTACGATCGATCGTAAGGCTTCGTTAAATCGAACCCTGGTCCTTCCTGCACGTTATACCTGAAGGAATTATACATGTAGACAGGGTTTCAATCTCAAATCTTTAGCCTTTGAGAAAGATCCTGCTAGGATCGAAACGTCAGGCGCTCCTCACTGAGAATACAAGGCATAAATTTAGTGTTAAGTCATGATACGAACATTGTGCAGTGCAGGTCTCATATCTCATATACTGAAAACACTAGAACACTAAATTTATCCAGTAGAAATATAAAGGTCTCATGGCCTGGTATAGGTTCATTTAACATGCACTTTGCTGAAAATTACATTAAATTGCATGTGACTACGTCTCCTTGTATGTAGGCCATGTAGGCCTACACCATGTAGGTAGAGTGCACATCGTTGCCACTTAATGGCATTGTAATTGTCAGTGAATTCAAATAGCACATAAACAGTGAGCGTGGCAGAAACTTAAAACTTATAACGTGTACACATGAATCCCCAAGCTATAACATTGACAATGTTTATTGTTAATGTGCCGTCGTGAATACATGAAACCAATAATGGAGGCCTTTTCTATTGCACTCAACGTTTGTGACTTCGTGAACTCACAATACTGTGACATCATCACACAATGTTGGTTTGAACTTTGGGCTTAAACGTCTCGAATACGGAAACTGGATTCAGTGCGTTGATTAATTAGGCTCTCAATAAAAATGATCGGTATGCGTTACTATGGAGCAAGTCAATGGTACTAAAGTTTGTTTGTTTTAAGGCCCTTGCTGATTTCAATGCTTATGACATGTAGGCATTCAAGTCAGTGTCGCGGTTTGTGGTAGTGCTGAGATTTGACAAATGCTTATATACGTTTCTATCTGGACTTATTGTTAAGTACAACGTACTGAGCCTGAAATATATTAGGCCTATAAGGCTGAACTCATTCACGCTAAACTGATTCGCTTGGATAACTATTGGGTAAGTTTGTACTTTTCTTCATCTCTTTGCTGTCCCATTCGCATATCATGGTGCAAACTTTCAAAGTGAGAATCAGGGGCAAATTTCATGGCCCTGCTTAGCACAACAATTTGCTAAGCATGACATTTCTGTCTTGATAAAAACAGGGTTAACAACCAAATGTCCATGTGTTGTGTATCACTTGTGATTGTTCTTTGGCTGTTGTTCACTGACCATGAATATCAAATGGATTTAGTAATGGTGGTTTGTATTATTGAGCATGACATTTTGCGCTAAGTAATGTTTTGTGCTTAGCAGCTCCATGAAATGGAGTCAGTGCATGGTGCGACTACCAGTTGTAGGATTTTAACCAGGGTAGTTTTTAACCTACAGGGGGCAATAAGGCTATATGGTGGACTGGGAGGGATACATGTATATGACATTGACTTCGGTTTGAAACAAACCCTAGACTGGCAAGTTCTGTTCCCTGCTTTATTCTGCGCCATTTTATCCTTCCTTCGTGTACGTGTATATAATGTCAACCCTCATTAAAAACAATTAGAGTTCGTAATGCTTGGAGTTATAGGAGGGCCCGACGTTTCGATCCTAGCAGGATATTTCTCAAAGGGCTGAATGATTAGAGGACAAGAACAAGTAAAGATACACATATGGATTTATCTATAATTTTGTGAGCTTACATGATTGTATCATATTCCTCACAGTAGCTAGGCACTATATCTCGTCTCACATGGTCAGGCGCATTGGCCACTGTATGTCCATTCACCAGATTCGTTTGAAGAACTGACATACATTTGACATTTTGCTCTGTTTTGGGGAAATGCCATTGTTAAAAACGTTAGACTACGCAACATTTTAAAACTCGTGTAAATAATCCTCTTTCTCAAAAAACGTTTGTATAAAATAATAATTTCCATCCTTATAAAGTGGATTTGACTGGGGTAAAGTTCTACATACATGTAGTTCCATTAAGGGCACGTCGTACTTTGTACATCGTGGTAAGGTGTAGCCATTTAGACGCATTCCAAATAAACCAGTAATTTTTGTTCAGTTTTAAAAAGCTTTGCCATTGTTAGTAGTTGGGCCAACCGTGGAGAAATAACATTTCTCCACGGTTCTGAAATGAACCTTCCCACACATACTCCACAACAGGAAAAGCCGTATCATCAACGATCAATAAACACTATAATGATCATGAGGTCATAAACTGGACTCCATAGTTGACAGGACGCATGACGTCATTGAGTGGACACTCCCAACAACCAATAATCGGAAAGAGAAGTCATAAAATATAACCGACCCCATTATTGCTTGGAGTTAGTCTGGTTCCCTGCCAAAAGATTCACTGACGACTCGTACCATGACAGGCAACAGTCGGAGAATCTTGGTCTGAGAAGCAGACTATGGCTTGTAGCTATATTAGGATCTTTCTCGAAGGCTTAAAGTCTTAAGATCCTGCTATAGGATCGAAACCGTGTCATGCCCTCCTAACTTCAAGCATTTTATGAATTTAATTCAGGTCATTATTTTGGCTGATGACCAGTTTATTACTTGCATTGACCCTAGTATTGTTTGCTAAGTGCTCATGCGGGGAAACACTGTAAAGTTTGCGTTGCCCTGCAAAAAGGATTTTGCTTTGTGTCGAATTTCAGAGTACACACAACTTTTTCTATTTACAATGATAAACCGGAACAAAACGTTAGTGAAGCACCTCCATGCCAGTGTGCAGGAGGGGATGGTGGGGTGGGGGGGGGGGGGGGGGGGGGGGGGGGGGGGGTTAGGGGGTAGTGCTGACCTGTGGAAATAGACGTGGAACCAGGCTGTGTATGTACCTTGTTCATAGTTCCAAATCAGCAAGTTTGATTGGATTAATGTTGCAACATAATATCGTGTCGTGGCGGATTTTAGAGAGTTAATTTGCATAATAGTTGAAGATGTGGGCAGGGTTCCCTCTTATTATGCAGCGATATCAGCCAAATAGCCACCAGCAGAATTAAGCTGTAAGCGTATCAAACAAACAAGCAAAATTCAACATAATCGCCAGTATTTTTACGAATGATATTAATTGAGTCAATTTTCAATTATTCTGCTTATTAAGAGAAACATAATTCAATACAAGTAATAAACTGCTGCAAACTGCTCATCAGCCACACAACTGAAATTCATAACTGCTTGGATCTTTATCGAAGGCTACTTTTCAACCTTCGATAAACTGATCTGCTAGGATCGAAACGCGAGAACCATATTCAATAGATGACAGACTATGTAGGTCTATGCATAATTCTGTAGTTAACACCATAATTGCATAACTCGTGCATAGCGTGACCACAACATAAAACGGCTATTATATCGGGTAAATATTTATTTGTATTTTGCAGAAAATTAACAGGTGTGGTCGGTATCGTTTTATTAGCACAAACTCTCAGGCATATGTAATTTCGAAATTTGAATAAACATTGTAGTCCATAATTAAAAGGATGACGACTATTCTGGCATATTTGTTATGCGTCCCCACCCCCAAATAACTGTATTGATCATAAAATGTGTTTGACACTGTGTTCCAAGTTTGTCGTCATGGGTTGGGTCATAGGGTAGGTGTGAAAGGTCTGATTCTGGTTGGGCGTAGGTCTGATTCTGGTTGGGTGTTTGGGTGTAGGTCTGATTCGGGTTGGATGTAGGTCTGATTCTGGTTGGGTGTAGGTCTGATTCGGGTTGGATGTAGGTCTGATTCGGGTTGGGTGTAGGTCTGATTTGGGTTGGCATCGGCCTGCCTATATTTCTGAATTGCTCCCAATGTACAATGCATTCTTCTATACTGTGTTAAGTCTACATAAAACACCCACACTCGTTATTACCTATACATCCCTCGCCATTACGGTCAGTCTGGTATTTGCCATGTAAATAGCCAGCCAGGTCAATATAGGCCTAACTATAGAGAATCACATACATGCTATCCACGTATAGGTCTATATAAACCACTGGTTGAATTCAGGGATCTAGCGAGCTGGTTCAGACAGTATAACTTGTTGGATTGAAGTAAAATATTGTTAACATTTTACTTCTCTTGGCTCTACTAACTTACGTATTATGATGAATATAATCTTCTTCTTTAAAATTGACGTTTTTCATATGAGCTTGGATGTGATAGATGCTTTGCACTTAATGGCACTGTTTTAAGTTTAGGTATGTGCCTTAAAAAATCGTAAATAAAAGAAGAGAATTGAAAACAATGTCAGAGCTAGTATAATAATGCATGAAGGGTTTACTGTTTATTCGACTAGATAAAATTACATAGCCTATAGCGTACTGTCGGGACCACTTTTATAGAGCTTCTTAAGCAAAAACAAAAATGCTAAAGGTAGTATCATACTTTGGTTTTTGTCAAAGAAGTACAGAATCATGGGAAAAATATCAAGAAGTTACAGTAACAGTCATCTGTGAAAATTTAAGTCCCATACGGTGCCTTCTTTCTGGGAAAACAGTGAAAAAACAGCCACAGTATTTCTTAAGTCTTTTCTCTTTTTTGTGTGATCTTTTAAAAGATCAAAAAGATTTCCGGTCGTTGTTTTACTAATTTCTGGATAAAATACACCATTTCAGGCGGAAACATTTTAACGGTATGTTTCTACCATCACCATTTTATACCCTGTAAGTTACAGGTGAATCTGTGAAGATTTCTGTTTCGGTATGCTACCAAAGTATGATACTACCTTTAATTTGCAGTGCTGCTGCATTGGAGGTGACCTAGTTTCTATACCGCGACCGTGTTAACATATGGACATCTTGTTGCATTAGGATCATACCATGGTATTTGGACGTCGAGTAGTATTAACGTTTCACACTGGTCATGCCTGTTGAATTATTTTACTCGACCTTTGTCACACCTTCAGTCCTATGTTTAATCATTAACAGAACGACAGGGTATGGTGGAATTTATAAACTTCGTTTGTTTTGTAAAAGGCAGCAGATTTCAACAGTCATCTTCATCTGTAGTAATTTGCGAATAATATTGCAAGTAATCTTTGTGAGAATGTAATCTTTTATACAGCGATAGATAATTATTGATAAAAGGAAAAGCAAGTTTTGAGAGAGGAAAAAGTGAAGTTCCAAATGGACTTTCCGACTAGTGTACAATGACCATGGAGGTAGAAATAGATTTCGTCTTATCCGATTGTAATTGGA